>JASDQU010241756.1:46495-63928 GCA_032191745.1 Picea mariana | reverse complement strand
GACATTAGGTGTTGGAGTGTGAGTTAGCCATGTTCTAATGCACTAAAACCACATTATATCACAATGTTCGAAAATCCTAAGCGGTACCGATTCAGATTTATGAGGGAACGAAATGAAATACAAAAATAAGATAGAAACACCAAGATACATCAATACTCAATTTATATTAAAGACTAAAATATGCAGAGACTATAAAAGAAAATAAAGAGTGAAATGAACTCACTAAAATGATGATAGCTTATCTATGAGAAGAGATGTGACAACTACGCACATTCGAAAGAAGATGATTACAGTGAGGCTCCCAAGGCATTTTTAACATAAATCATAAATGAGAAAACCCTAACCTCGGAAGATGAAATGCCAAAATGTTTGTGGGCCTTGATGGGGGTAGTTGATACGTCAACTTCCCTAGGGTGTAACTTTTTCATATGATCTCCATTTGGGGTGCTTGATACCTCGTCGAAAAGGTCTATCCGAGGAGTAAACAATTTGAGTATCTAAATACATGCCAATACATATATATTGGGAACGACCACTTAAAAAAAACATCGTTTACAGCCTCAAAACGACCCCGAGAGTTTGGGACCCAAAAAATTGTAGAAAAACTGCCAAAATGGAAACTGTATGTTGAGCCAGTGGAATAGGTGGGTGGCCAACGATTTCCACGTGGATAATTCCTCATCACTTAGGAGAAATGACATCCATTGTGTTGATTTCCCCCATCAAATGGGGAAAATTCTGCTGAACTTGATGCTTGGTGAGCCACTTGCCTTGGTGTAGTAACTACCCTGCTTTAACAACCTGATATAGTTTTATCTTCTATTGGTGGGTGCCCTTAACATGTGTGTCCATGATCTGATCAATGGTTTCCTATTCCATATAGTTAGGGTTGAGCTCTATAGGTTTCAACAACTTTGCCGCCTCCAATGTGTCTAGTAGTGGTGGAAAATATGGCCGAAGGAGGTCCACATTGTATATTGGGTGTAATCCAAAGAAGGGGGGAATAATTAACTCAAAAAAATTGTTACCCATAACCTTGGTGATTGTGTTAAGTCCATAGTGAAGTGGCCGCAACTTTCGGTGGGGTCCTATAAGGTGTTATTTCTTCAAATGCAACCAAACCTTGTCCCCTACCTAGAACTTGTGGGGAAATCGGTGTTGATCATGGCCCTGCTTGTACTTAACATTGGATTTCTGCAAAATATCATGGACATGTTGGTAGATGTGCATAATTCGTTCAATGAATTTGGTGGCGTTTTCAGCCTCAGATTGAGCATGGGAAGATTATATGTGTGTGGATGCAAGGGAAAGTGCTACATCAAAGTGCCACATGCCAAAGTGTCCCGCCACTTGATTGTAGTGGGATTCCCAAATCAACTTAACATGCTCACTTGAAGGAATGCAGAGATGACCCATATGGCATATTAGTCCATATTGAATATGGAATTCGACAACGACTATGCATGTTCCCAACATTTTGTAGATCATAGCAAAGTCGAGACCGCTTTCATAGAGTTGGGACCACCTGTAGGTCTCATTCCCGCAATAGTCGAGCACTGTGGTTAGTGCTGCAACTAGAGGTTGATTGAGGCAATCACCGAAATGATTGGTGCTCCCTTTCTTATACTTAATGTTGAGGTGAAACTGCTGCAAGTATGTGGACCACTTTTGATGACGGTCATTCTGCAATTTTCCTTATGTCTACATGAAATGAAGATGCCAATGATCTGTATAGATGACTGCCTCCTTCCCTAGAATGCAATGCTTCCATTGAAGACAAGCTTGTATGATGGAATGAATTTATTTTTTCTAGGTGGGGTACTTAAGGATGACATCTGAGAGTGTCTCACTATGATAGGACACTGGATGACCATGTTGAGTGAGAATGACAACAACAACATAATTAGAAGCATTAGTCTCAATCTCAAATGGTTGTTGCAGATCAGGTAAGGAAAGCACCGGGGCTGAGCATAAGCGATGTTCTAGATCATCAAAATATTTCTGATGTGATCTATCCCACACAAATTTGGATTTTCCACCACCCTTGGTCACTTGGATGAGAGCCCATGCGATATGGGAGAACCCTAATACAAATATGCAATAGAAGTTGGTGAGGCCTAAGAATCTTTGAAGCTTGGTGAATGTTGTTGGGGCTATCTAGTCACGAATGAATTGGATCTTGGATGGATCGATATGCACACCATGATCATTTACAATGTATATGAGGTTTTGGACCTTTTTCATGTTGAAGGAACATTTCTTTAAGTTAGCATATACTTGTGTTGCCGCAGAGTGTGGAGGACCTGCTGAATGTGCTGCAAGTGTTCTGCCCAAATCTTGCTGAAGATTAGGATTTCATCTAGATATACAACCACAAAGGAATTAGTGAAATGATGCAATATGTCATCCATCAACCTCATGAAGGTGGTTGGGGAATTCGTCAAGCCAAAGAGCATGACCAACCACTAGAAAATACCTTATTTAGACTTGAAATCGGTCTTCCACACACCAATCTGTTCTATGGGGACTTGGTGGTAGCCGGACTTCATATCAACCTTACTAAAATACTTGGCCCCCTTGAGCTGGTTGAGAATCATCAATTCATGGAATTGGGTACCGATTCCTGACTGTGTTTTTGTTTAGATCTCTGTAATCAATAAAAAGTCACCAGGTCCCATCTTTCTTCTGTATGAGCACGAGTGGGCTTCCGCAGTGTGAGGATCTTGGTCGAATGTGCCCTTTTTGGAGAAGCTCTTGGATTTGACACTTGATTTCCTCATTTTTGAGGAGATAACGTCGATGCACTAGATAGTTAGACAAAGACGTTCTAGGAGTTATCTCAATTGAATGCTTGACTTGACAGTGTAGAGGCACCCCGATAGGTGAGGTGAAGATGTCACGATATTCTTCCATGATCTTGTCCACTTTCTTCTGATGCGTAGAGGAGCCCTTGTACAGAGGCCATGGATGTGGCCACGACCTTCCATTCACTTTGAGAGCAAATAATGAAGAAGAAAAATTTACTCATCTAGGAGATGACCTTCCTGCATTGCTTAACTGAGACCAAATAAATTGTAGTAGGTGGATCTACCTCTGGGATCCTGTACAATTTTCTACTCACAGTAACAATGACACTACGAGGTCTATAATCATATAAAACATGATGTTTCCACATACAGGATGGACTAAAATAACATCACAAACTTCAAGGGAAACATCACACAATACATCATCCTTCAAGGGATTGATGCCATAGGGCAGGTGACCATGTTGGCTGATACATAGATCTCGTCCTTGGCTGAGCCACCCGATGTTGTACAATTGTGGATCTAGTGTTGTCAGCAACTCCAAACGCTTCACAACCTTTAATGAGATGAAGTTATTTTTATTTCCACTATCAACAATAAAATGTGGGAGAGGACCCTTCACCGACATCTGCAAGTGAAAAATGCGCTCACCTTCCTCTGACTCTTTTGGTTTGTTTGGATGGATCTTGGTGGTAGCGATTGTGGCACTGGGTTCTGCATCAATGATCTGCTTCAGGTTGTATGGATCTGAATCAGAGTTGGAGCCCAGATCTGATTATGAGACTTTCATCTCGAACACTAATGACTACTTTGATCGACATTCATCAATGTTGTGCTAGGGGATTTTATGGAATTTTCACCACTTCCCAATGTCTTTCTTTGTCTTCCCATTACCATTCTTTGTTTGTGTCTTAGACTGGTTGTCCTATGATAGTCCATCCTTGATTTGTCCTTTGTTATGTGTGCAAGGGCTGCCTTTTCTCAAATTCTGTTGTGATGCATTCACAGATCCAAACTCCTTCTTATTCCTCTACTTAAATTTTTGCTCGATTTTGACAACATATCGATAAGCGAATCCCAACAACGAGATGTACATAAATCCATTTCTGTTTGGATTTACTTGTGTAGGGACCCATGGTATTTTAGAAACATATGCCACTTGGAGTCTTTGATACCCAACTTTGTGCACAAGGTATGGTAGGTATTTTTGAACTACAACATTGTTTGGTCCCTCTCCTAACAGGGTGTGGTCAATCACTTGTACTGGTCGTCGTAGTTTCTAAAAATAATATTTTTCCTTGATGGCACCCATAAAAGAGTCCCAAGGGGGATCGACCCCAAATATTCTAGACTCCTCTTTGGATTTTTTCTCACAGTAAGTCTCCCACCAATGTTTGACATGGGGGAACGCCTTAAAGAGCACAAAGGTGATATTTTCCCTATTAGAAAAATTGTGGACACATAAATAACCTTCTAGTAGATTTAATTTTTCCAAAGAATCTTCATCTATCTGACCTTCAAATGTGGGAATATCAAAATCAAGTTGTACCTTGAAGGGGGAAGTGCCTTTAAAGTGGCCACTTGATGAAGATGGCTCTGTTGTTCGACAACCACCGAAATATTTGGGAAAACTGATCCATCATCTTCTTCCTTTGTTTCACGAGGAATTCCAAAAGAAACATATTAATAAGATCTCCTATTCCCTCGTCTCTCTATTCCTTTTCCATGGGTGGTCGTCAGGGTCGGCGAGGACAATCTTCAAAAGGTTCAACCAATTCGAGTCCCAATGCCTGATACCTTGACCTCGTTGGGGACATGCACAGAGAAACCAATAAAGAATAGACCTCTTTGATACCATTGATCTATATTTATGAGGGAATGGAATAAAATACATAAATAAGACAAAAATATAGAGATACAACAATACTCGATTTATGTTAAAGACTAAAATATGAAAAGACTGTAAAAAAAACCCGAAGTGAAATGAACTAGCTAGAATGGGGTAGCTTAGCTTTGAGAAGAGATGTGACAACTACACACATTCAAAAGAATATTATTACAACGAGGCTCCCAAGTCCTTTTCAACATAAATTATAAATGAGAAAACTCTAAACATCCAAAACCATAAACCCATAAGATGAAACGTCAAAAGGTTTGTGGGCCCCAATGGGGGTAGTTGATATGTCAAATTCCCTAGGGCGTAACTTTTGCATATGATCTCCATTTGGGGTGCCTTATACCTTGTCAGAAAATTCTAGACGAGAAATAAAAGTTTTGAACAACCCAATACATGCCAACAATGATCAATTGGGCATTGCCAAGTCAAAAAAACATCGTTTAGTGCCACAAAATGGCCCCAGAAGTTTGGGACCCAAAAAACTATAGAAAAAACTACCAAAATGGAAACTATATGTTGAGCCAGTGGAATAGGGGCGGGTGGACACCGATGTCCACCTGGATCAGGTATAAACCCTAAAATCCAAAAAATATAGCTTTAGGAGACGATGGGGCTCAAGGAATGAGGGCCACAAGAAGCTTAGCTAACACATTAGCTTCGTGAGGCCATAAATTTCGAAAATGAACTCTATTTGGGGCACTATGTAGACTGTTAGAAAGATATCGAAATTTTTTGTAGAAAGGGAGGTCCAAAACTAGGAAAAACCATACGCTCTATGCCTAGTTTGTGATCGTTCCCATAGAGTGCCGTTTAGGGCCCAAAAAATGAACTATAAGTTCATGACACAACAATCAATGTAAAATTGGAGGGGTTCAAGCTTGTTTTCTAAATGGTGGTAATACTGAGGGCCACTTGAATGTTTGGAATGGCCCCCCAGATCAAAGATGAAGGAAATCAAGGGGATAATTGTACATATTCTCAGTTCGTACAACTATAAACATCCACGTACATGGGATGGAAGTGTTCCTTATGTTCAATGCACATGCAAAATAACTCTTCATAGTGCTATCCAAGGCAACCCTTTTTAGGTGTTCCAACCATTGGATCCAATCGAAGTAGATCTACCCATTGGTTTGGTGTAGGAAGAGACCTCTCATGATCATAATTAGGGAGACACATAAATGATTTTTTTTGAAAGGAGCTAGCATATCCCCACAACGAGTTCGTGATATTCCACGGAAAGCAAGTTCCAAGTACAAGCAACCGTAGGATAAGCATTGAGTGCCACAAAAATTTTAGGTTGGTGACAAGGTACGCTTGCACTAGTAAAAATATAGACTCATAGGTCCCCATAGGGATCTCAGACCACTCGTATATGGTCCTTGCAACATATTGAGTATGGGATGTTATTAGTCCATTCATGGCGTGACGAGAGTTCACTTTAGCAATTGCGTTGCTCAAACATAAGAATACAAACTATACACATTTAAGTGGATAATTTAAATGCGAGGTTTGAGTGTGTTCAACCAAGTACAATAGTTCATTTCTAAAGGCCTTGAGTCTATTGTCTTTTTTTTCGTCTCAGTGTAACTTGCTTCCCCAATAAGAAAAAAGACATTTTTGCATGTTGGAAAAATGGTACATGCTTTATTAAAATAGAGTCCATCTTAACCGAGATCGATCATGCGCAAACGATTTGAATAATCGAGGTTGAGATGGATGCATGCAAGGTTATTTTATATATATTTAATTTAATTTCATTACCATCATGGCCTCTCTTTTTGTAATTTTTTAGTTATAACATATAGAGTTTTTCTTTTCCAAATTAATTTAATTTTTAATTATCACCCATCTCAAATTATTTTTTCTATTTTTTTAAATTTTTTTAATTTAGGTTATTAATACACATCCTGTCCATGCAATGAAAGTAATTAAACAAACTTAAAAAAACTAGTAGCTAGATCATTGGCTAGATGCAAACACAAAACATATTTAGCAATTTGTTATTGTTCTAAATGGAGGGGGATGTTGAATCTAATATCGTGCAATCGAGAGGTAATAATGTTACTTGTTTTTCACTTACCAATGTATTTTGAAAGGATTAAAGTTGGAACAAAATCTCAAAATGCATAAACTAAACTCAATTAGACATTGAAGACATTGTACCCTTTAGACCATTCATGGGTCTTACATTGTAGATAGACATTGTACCCTTTAGACCGTTCATGGGTCTGACATTGTAGGTAGATATTGTAGACATTGCACCCTTTAGACCATTCATGGGTTTGACATTGTAGGTAGACATTGTACCCTTTAGACCACATTGTAGGTAGACGTTGTACCCTTCAGACCGTTCATGGGTCTTGTAGGGTATTAAAACTTGGGTCTTGTGGGGTATTTAAACTTGGTTGTAGATAAGTTGGACTCTAAATTCCAATTAAGAGAAATAATATTAATAGGTATTGTGGGGTATTTAAACTTGGTTGCTCTAAATTATAATTAAGAGAAATAATATTAATAGAGAGAATTGAGCCTATTATTGGCTTAAACATTCAACACTTAGTAATGGTTTAAACATTCCACACATAGTCTATTAATGGCTAAAACATTCATTATATATTAATGGTTTAAACATTCAACACATAGTAATTGTTTGATATTCAACACATAGTAATGGTTTAATGTGGCATAGATTAGATTTTGAATTATTTGGTGAAGAATGGTGTGTTGCATTTTTTTCGTTTTGTATTATTGGGGTGGGTTTGGTGAAGAATGGTGTTGCATTTTGTTTTGGTTTTGTAAGAATGGTGTTGCCTTTTGTTTTGGTTTTGTATTATTGGGGTGGGTTTGGTGAAGAATGGTGTTGGCCTTTGTTTTGGATTTGTATTATTGGGGTGCGCGTGGCACGTGATGTAGTGCAGTGCACAAGCAACATGTGTTGTAGTGTTGTGCATAAGTGACACATGAGATCCCCAACATAAATGTGCTGTAGTGAAATGCACAAGCGATGCATGAGCGCCCCGACAACAAGCTACTGATGTAAAACTACAATTTTGATGTGGATACGTAAAACTACAATTACGATTATTGTTGAGTTACTCATATTTCCATCGAAAAATATTTCTTCCTACTCCTCCGTTATGCTCTCAAAATACTACTCCTAGATGTTTTTCTCAACAATGAAAAAATTACATGCTAAAGAATTGAACCCCTTCTCGTCCTAACGGTTCGTTATTAAACATAGCCCGATAGACGTCTAGGGTTAGGGTTTTTGTTGGTTGTGGAGCTTGATTATCTTCATGATTCAGAGGTCTTTGATTTTAGCTGTGTTTATACCCCATGAAGAATTTACACCCCGAAAGAATGTACACTCCTCCATGCCGGAGAGTGCAGAGGGGGGTTACCCCCTCTGTAGGGTTCGGGGTGAAGCCCCCGAAGGAAAAATTGTCTTGTAACTGTATATTGTAATTTCATTGTAAATTTGGACCGCTCATTATAAGGTCGAAGATTTGATGGTAGAAGTTATGTTAGGGTTTTTTTCCCCTGAAGGCAACCCTCTTTTATGAGGGAAATGTATTGCAACTATGCATCATTGCGAATATTATATTCCGAGATAGAAGACTATGAGAGAAAGAAGAGGAAGTTACAACAGGTGTGCTATAGGTTGTATCCCTTCATTTGCTGGATAATAATAAAGGAAGGAATTGTAAATTTCTCTGGTGGACGTAGCCCACACTAGGTGAACCATGTATATCTGTGTCTCTATTGTATTGTGTATCTTATGTGTTTTATTTCCACATTTCTTTTACTTTATTTCTCCGCGATCTTGTTTTTCTAACAACTGGTATCAGAGCGAAAGGTAACTCGTAGGAAAAGAGGGTTCTTGGTTCGAGTGGGAGCAATGGTGGAAGATGGAAAGTTTAGGGTCGATAAATTTAACAACCAAAACTACGAGTTATGGAAGATGCAGATGGCAGACTATTTATATCAGAAGGATCTATTCCTATCATTGGGTGGAATAGAAAAGAAACCGATGGACATGAAGGACGAAGAATGGGAGTTTCTTGACAGAAAGGCACTAGGAACGATACAGATGAGCCTAGCAGGGTCGGTGACTTTCAATATTTCGAAAGAAAAGACAATGAAGGAGCCGATGGACACATTGGCCAAACTGTATGAAAAACCCTTGACGTCCAATAAGGTATTTCTAATGAATATATTATTTAATATGAAGATGTTAGAAGGTGGGTCTATTGCATATCATTTAAATGAATTTAATACGGTTACTAATCAATCAAGTTCTGTAAAAGTGGACTTTGATGATGAGGTCAGGGATATTCTAATCTTGTGCTCATTTCTAGAAAGCTGGAACGACTTGATCATGGCTATAAGTAATTCTTTCTTTGGTTCAAGAAATGCAACGGAAAAGCACATGCGAGACATCTGATAATGCATTAAACATGGAGAACAAGGGGAGACAAAAGAAATGAAAGAGGGAATGGATTCCCTAGTAAATAACTAGACTTGGGATTTGGTTCAGTTTCCTGCAGGAAAAAGAGCATTACATAATAAATGGGTTTACAAGTTGAAGAAAGAATATGGAGGCAAAAAACAGTACAAGGCTAGACTTGTTGTAAAGGGGTTTGCACAAAATAAAGGTATAGATTTTGATGAATCATTTTCTCCTATTGTTAAAATGACTTAAATTAGGACTATTTTAAATCTTGTGGCAGTAGAAGATTTGCATCTTGAATAGTTAGATGTAAATTTTTTTTTTCTCCATAGGGATTTGGAGGAAGAGATTTATATGCAACAACCACAGGGGTAGGAGGTCAAAGGGAAGAATAATTTGGTATGCAGGTTGAAGAAGAGCTTGTATGACCTAAATCAAGATCCAAGGCAGTGGTATTTAAATTTTTATAGGTTTATGACAGAACACGGTTATAGTAGATGTCATTCTGATCACTGTGTTTATTTTAAAAGGCTAGGAAATGGAAGCTATTTTATCTTGCTATTGTATGTAGATGACATGCTTGTTGCAGGGTCTAATATGCAGGATATACATGTGCTCAAGAAGAAATTATCTAATTCATTTTCAATGAAGGATTTGAGTGCTGCAAAGAAAATCCTTGGTATGAGAATAACAAGAGATAGGAAAAATTGAAAATTGACATTGTCTTATGGTGAGTACATAGAGAAGGTGTTGGAGAGGTTTAGAATGCAGAATGAAAAACCAGTTAGTACACCTTTGGCCAACCATTTCAAATTAATGAAGGAAATGTGTCCCAAGACACAGGAGGAGATAAAATACATGTCCAGGGTCCCTTATTCATCAACAGTTGGCATCTTGATGTATGCGATGGTTTTCACAAGACCATATATTGCACATGCAATGGGAGTTGTGGGAAGGTATATGAACAATCCAGGTAAAGAACATTGGGAGGTAGTAAAGTGGATTCTCAGGTATTTGAGAGGTACTGTGACTCATGCATTATGTTTTGGAGGTTTAGACATTGCTCTACATGTATATGTTGATTCATATATGGCAGGTGATAAAGATAGCAGGAGGAGCACCACAAAGTATGTTTTTACTATAGATGGAACAACAATAAGTTGTATTTCAAAACTGCAAAATTTTGTTGCACTTTTAACAACAAAAGAAAAGTATGTTGCTGCTACAAAGGCTATTAAAGAAATGATTTGGTTATAGAGGTTTATGGAGAAATTGGGAAAGAAGCAGGAGAATAACAGGTTGTATTTTGATAGTGAGAGTTCCATTCATATTGCAAAGAAATAAACCTTCCATTTGAAGACTAAGCATATACAACTCATGTACCATTCCATACGATCCATCTTGGAAGATGGACATTTGAAGTTGGAAAAGATACACACTAGCCAAAATCCTGCAGATATCTTAACGAAGGGAGTAACCAGGGAGAAATAGAGTTTTTGCTCAGTTTTAGTTGGTCTTCAAGCATGAAGGTGAAGATGAGAAATTTTCTAGGTCCAAGAAGGTTCATAGTCCAGCAGATACAATAACAGTGGAGTTGTTGAGATCAGTCTCAATGTGGGATATTGTTGGTTGTGGAACCTGATTATCTTCCTGATTCATAGGTCTTTGTTTTTAGTCGTGTTTATACCCCAGGAAGACTTTACACCCTGAAATAATGTACACTCCTATACGCAGAGGAGTGTAGAGGGGGGTTATCCCCTCCGTGGGTCCGATGGGCCATCCCCCCGGCGGGGGTTCCGGGGCGAAGCTCCCGAAGGAAAAAATGCGTTGTAAATGTATATTGTAATTTCATTGTAAATTTGGACTGTTCATTATAAGGTCACAGATATGATGGTAGAAGTTATGTTAATGTTTTTTTCCCTAGAAGGCAACCTTATTTTATGAGGGAAATGTATTGTGGCTATGCATCATTGCAAACATTGTATTATGAGATAAGAGACTGTGAGAGAAAGAATAGGAAGTTACAATGGGTGTGTTGTGGGTTGTATCCCTTCATTTGCTGGATAATAATAAAGGAAAGACCTGTCAATTTCTCTGGTAGAAGTATCCCACACTGGGTGAACCACGTATATCCGTGTCTCTATTGTATTGTGTATCTTCTATGTTTTATTTCCTTATTTGTTTTATTTTATTGCTCCACGATCCTGTTTTTCTAACAGTTTTGATTTCCTCGACCCTCAATTAGTGATAAGGTATGGACCTTTTAGAATGTTCTTTAAAATCCACACATGGCTAGCCCCACACGTTTGAGTAATGGGGGTTGACATGGTATCCACTCATACGATAGTGGTCAACAAGGTAGGTCAACTTGCGGGAAGCATAAATTTCACATACAAGCTTCGATGAGGTGCTTCTTGCACTATTGGAAAGGTCTCGATGTGTAGAACATTGCTAGGACAAAATAGAGGATTTTTTGACCAAAAAATGACGATCAATGCCTCAAAATGGATTAGGAAGGTTTCATACCCAATTTTCCAAACCGAGACCTTTTCTAAAATGGCCTTGCAAGCTGATTCCTCCATTTTTCCATGCAGAAAATATCAAGATATATGAAAAATTATATGATGATCCTATCTCAATCACCCAATCGCCATCGGTAAAAATATGTGGTGAAATATTTAACTAATCGCCGTGCAAGATCACGTAAAATAGGAAAATCCTATGCTACCACCATAGTTTAAAATACTTCAGCAACTAAAAACACGGGATCACAAAAGATGGAACAATATAACATATAAAGTGTGATTTACAACAACAAAATGAACTTGCACTTCTTAGATTCCCATGGATGAAACAAGAATAGTTCACTTGCCTAGGCCATCTCTCGAACTATTTCGAATTTGGAAATTCTAGGACTTGAGATTTTGCGACTCATTCATGGCTTGAACAAAAAATTTTTTTGGGCCCCGAAATGGAACAAAAGAGAACAAGTTTCCTTCCAAAGAGTGCAACTCATTGGAAAATTTCCTATAACGTAGGCGGGATGCACTGGTTTGTTATGTTGATATAGATTTCATAGTTCTGAAATATAATACAATGAGTAGAAAAACAATTAATAACATTACACCAATACTTGGATTTCAACATGCATTTCAAAATGGCAAAAGTGGGTGCAAATATATAGAAGTTATCGACACAATCAAACTTCACTAGGAAGAAGGAAGACCTACACGAGTCCACAACTAACCCAAGTGATGCTTATAACATTATTTAAATATGTAAAATAACCGTTTAACGATGGTCGATGCCCTGCTAAAATATTGGCCCATATCGGAATGGATCAAGCTTCCTTTTCTTCCTCCATTTCCATGGTTCTTAATTTAGTAAAGCCTATGTGCACAATAACAATTATGGCGTGNCAATCAAACTTCACTAGGAAGAAGGAAGACCTACACGAGTCCACAACTAACCCAAGTGATTCTTATAACATTATTTAAATATGTAAAATAATCGTTTAACGATGGTCGATGCCCTGCTAAAATATTGGCCCATATCGGAATGGATCAAGCTTCCTTTTCTTCCTCCATTTCCATGGTTCTTAATTTAGTAAAGCCTATGTGCACAATAACAATTATGGCGTGGGAGGATTCACGCATTGGAGTTGCTACTCATTTCCCTTGATTTGGTGAGGGGGATAAAATCTCTCTCTCTCTCTCTTTATATATATATATATATATATATATATATAGAAATATAGTTTTGCACATGACATTAGGTGTTGGAGTGTGAGTTAGCCATGTTCTAATGCACTAAACCCGCATTATATCATAATGTCTGAGAATATTAAGAGGTAGAAACCCTAAAATACAAAAATGCTAGCTTTAGGAGATGATGGGGCACAAAGAATAGAGGCCACAAGAAGCTTAGATGGCACATTAGCTTTGCGAGGCCATAAATTTCAGATACAAACTCTGTTTGGCGCACTTTGTAGACCGTCAGAAAGATATCAACAAGATTTTTAGAATGGGAGGTCTGAAACCTGGAAAATCCATAGGTTCTATGCCTAGTTTGTGATCGTCCCCATAGAGTTATGTTTAGGGCCCAAAAAATGCATTGGAAGTTCGGGAAATGAAAATCACTATAAAATTGGTGGGGTTCAAGCTTTTTTTCTAGATGGTGGTAATACCAAGGGCCACTTGAATGTTTGGAATGGCCCCCCATATAAAATATGAAGGAAATCAAGGGGATAATTGTACATATTCTCATCTTCTACAACTCTAAACATCCACATACATGGGATGGAAGCGTTCCTTATCTTCAATTTACATGCAAAATAACTCTTCACATTGCTATCTAAGGAAACCCTTTTCAGGTGTTCCAACCATTGGACTTGATTGATGTAGCTCTAGCCATTGGTTTGGTACAGAAAGAGACCTCCCATGCTCATAATGAGGGGGACAAAGTAACATATTTTTTTGAAAGGATCTAGCATATCCCCACAACAAGTGCATGATATTCCACAAAAAGAAAGTGCCAAGTACAAGCAATCGTACGATACACATTGAGTGCCACACAAGTTTCAAGTTGGTGACAAGGTGTGGTTGCACTGCTAGAAAGAGAGACTCATAGGTCCCCATAGGAAGCTAAAACCACTCGTATATGGTCCTTGGAACATATTGCGCATGAGATGATATTAGTGTTGACGGGCGAAATTGACCGTCCATCAACTGGGAGAGTGGAACCGGTCCGGGGTTGTCTAAATAACCCAAGCCGTTTGGAATGGACCACCCTGACGAGTTTAACGGCTCCGTTGGATGCTCTAAGGTCTCCTAATAAAACCAAAGAGAAAAACTGATCTGAGCTAACTGATCTACCTAAACTAAATAAAACAAACTAACTATGATTAAATACAAAAAAGTAACTAAAATAAAGGAAACTAGAAACTAATAAAACATAAAAAGGAACTAATATACTAAATACAAACTGTTCTTACTATTCTATCTACAAACTACTAATTACACTTATAATAACTCAAATCAACTATCTAATTATCATCTATGATCATTCTTATTCACAAATGCACACTATTGACAATCTACAGATTTGATTAAAACCTGCAAAACTCATGTGTTTGCTGCCTTAGGACARCCAAGAATCTCTTTTTTGAATTTTATATTTTATGAAAAAGAAATAAACATTACTGAAATTAAACCATCTAATATATTTACTGAAATTAAAGAATCTAACATAAATCTAATAAACTTACATCTATATTAAACTATTTAATGAAAACAGTAAACTAAACACTAATTGACCTGGAAACGCTCCAAGTCTGCCCTGTGTATGATTGCTTCTTAAGCTGGTTGGAGGAAGAAATTCACACCGTTTAGCCCTTAAAMTTCTCGCAAACGATCAGCTATGCTACTTCTCGAAGTATGTTACAGGACAAACAAGACATAAAAGAAAATCATAACAATCTTCTGATTATAAATTCCTGCAAAAGGGAAACCTATTATGCAGAAAACTTATATATAATAATTTGATCTATGAAGAAGACAAAGCTATCATTCACAAAAGGAATCAACAACTGTTATGTCTTTTATCTCTTTGGAAGTAACAAGATATGTATAACAGTAAAGAAATTATATTATTTGCATTTGATTTAGATAACAAAGTAATACTAAACCATAGACAAGATGATATACAAAACTTGAAACAAAGTGTTGATATATTGAAAAGCAAAAGCTATGACAAAACATCAATTCTGCTCCAGTTTGAATCAGAATCACATATCCTTGTTCTCCCACAACTCAGGATGATCATTATTACAAAAACCATAGGTTTATATAGGTTTCTCACAAGGTAAAACATCCTTGTGAATAATAGCAAATAGTTTTACACAATCTGGGAATAATCCCAAAATCCCTTAAACTAAGTAACTAAAAATGCAAGTGAAATCCTTAATATATCCCCCAATTGCTCCTCATATCTATTTCCAATTCGAATTTGCCCGCAATAGAACACAAAGACCAACTTAGAAGGATATTTTATCAAGAAAACAATAAAAAAATGACTCT
This sequence comes from Picea mariana, assembly GCA_032191745.1. NCBI lineage: Eukaryota > Viridiplantae > Streptophyta > Pinopsida > Pinales > Pinaceae > Picea > Picea mariana. The sequence goes on along the minus strand of JASDQU010241756.1, from coordinate 48,694 downwards.
ACAGACTTAGCTACAGAATCTTCTGATTCTGTAGCTAGTCAGAATAGCAAATAGGACTAGATATATAATCAAATCAAACCAAATCCAATCATCTTTTAATAATCAACGAATTACTAATGATTCAATTAAAATAATCCTTTAAATTAAACCAAATCGAACAGAATACAATCGAGACAGAGTAGGGATGCTTTGTTTTTCCCGATTGCCATAAAATCGGATCAAATCTTTAACAAGACTGTTTCATAAATGCAATCAATAGCTAATCAAATTGTATGAGATACAAAACAATCATTATTGATCTGCATACGATTCATATCGTTTAATCAATTTCCAATATAGAAAATCCGTCATGATAAAACATGCATAACTTTATCCATAGAATTTGGTCACAACTCTCGTTCGCTGAGTCTCAAACAGTTCACAGGTATGACCGAAACAATGGTCATAACTACCTTTGACCAATTATAATCATAACAACAAATTGATATCATTCAGTTAAAAAAAAACGATATGTAAATTGCTTCCATTGCAATCGGATAAAATCATATTCTATGACTATCGACTCAACAATTTTCATGTTTGATCACCTCATAGTCAACAGACATAGGCGTAATAAAATCGACAGAATCCATAATACAAGCCGGGCATATAACTGAAATGGATATGACTGAATTTAATTATAGACACAAATCGTAAGACTTGATACGATCAATTCATTCCTCAAATCTCAATCAAATAATATATTTGTTACCATCGAAATGCAGTTCAAATCGTAACAGCCACTATTGTTATCCATTCGAAATTTGGTTATGTAACAAATGATATACGAATCGGTACTAACATAGAATATACCATCAGTACAGCTAACCAATTTGCCAATCATATCGCACAAGATATAAACAAATCGAACAGAGATATTGTCTGTATTTCAAAAATAGAAAAGGTATCAAATAATAGAGTATTCAAATCAAATCATGATCAATCAAATTAAATCTAATCAAAACCAATCCAGAAATCAATAATCAAAACTTATATATAACAAATGCATGACAGAGCAGGTCAACACTATATACAGAGTTTATGATCATGCCATATAAAAGAGTGAAAGTTATACCATCAYAKTTGCTGAGGCTACGTCAATTTTGAATTGACAATTGCTGTAGCARACTYGACATTTTTGAACAAAATYGAACCAGTAGTTCGTTGCTTCTTGTCGTTGGGTTGCACCTTTGCATTCTGGCCAGTGMGCTTTGCTACTTGGTTTTCCAAATCGTGGATTCTGGATTGCAAGGTCGGTACATCCAAGTAGTATCTCTCCAGCCATAACCCACACTGATCGCAAGGTGGAACAACAGKTTGAKYARYCGAGGGTTTCGATGATTCACCGAGGGTTTCATGAGGTAGTTTAATRCCAGGAAAATYAGRATYATCCYGCAGAYARGGTGGMAAATTCTTGACAAARWCRTGAGGAGGTTTGTTACACAAGCCTTCCGAGTAAGGATACTCATYGGCAAGAAAACGTTCAACTTCTGAATCAGAGTCTTCGYTGACCACGATAGGCTCTAATTTAGYAGGGGGTTTGGGTTTATTTCTCGCCATGCGAGAGATTAACCTTGGATTTTTCTTGCCTTTCGAATTAGCACCAACCTTAGCTTTAGGCTTGTTGGTTGCGGGTTTATCAATTTCAACCTTTTTAGTGACACTCATAGGTAAATTCGAAGGTGGGTYGGGTAGAGGTTTGGGCAACAAAACACTGTAAGGTATAGGGGTAGGCTTTCTTTCGGTGACCATGGGCTTATCAACCTGTGGAGGGTTCAATTCTTCAAAGCCATTACGGCTGAGAAAATTATCCCAACTGTCACGACGTAACCCCAATTTATACACTATAATCATTTTAATCAACCCCAAATGGAAGAGGCTAGTATCGACCAGGTTACACTTGTACCTTTTGGTCATTAGGAGGTGATGCCAACGCGATTTTAGCATTTTTGTAGGCAAACCCCTGTCGCATGAGCTCACTGTTCGAGATTGGAACAACAATGTCCACGGGACATCATCTACCTTGCAACTCTTCGACCATTTTTGCCTCGTAACAGGCAGGCTGGTTTCCGAGCTGAGAAACTGTTCAGTGATTTCAAGCTGGACATCTCCAACTTTGGCTCGGCAGCCATCGAATGATAACGCAAATTGCCGAGCCAC
>JASDQU010241756.1:21169-42808 GCA_032191745.1 Picea mariana | reverse complement strand
TTGTCATTGATGTCAACCCTAGTCATGGGTTTTGGACCGCAAGATTGATGAAGGTATTTGGACATGAAGGAAAATGCACATGCAGATACAACACCCATGGATGGATAGTATACATCATGTTGTTTTCGGTGGTATGTGGAACATCACGTGGATCCTCATGGTTGAGGAGAAATGAATTTTTGAAGATGACAAAGTGAATTGAAGAAGGAAGTACATGTAGGCCCTGAAGATAATTAAAAAAAAGAATTAGAAATTAAGAAAGTGTCAAGTCGTCCCTAATGTTAAAAGGAAGTGACATAAATGGTATAAATAAACATCATTATACATTCATTTGATACAAGTTGAATTTCAGAGGAAATCATAAGTAAAGAAGGCCGGATTTCAAGGGAGGATGAAGTCATTTGGTGATGTGTTCTAAGGTATGTTATTTTCAGGCCATCTTACTATTTTTTCTACAAAAAAATTTCTAGAATGATTCAGATGGTGAAATATCTATGGTATTGAGAAGACATATCAAGGTACCTCTGGTAAAATTTTTAGCTCTTGATTCGCTACAATTATGAAGATACACTCTGTGGAAGATAGGGTTTGTGACCAATCCTAAAGCTAGTCAAGAAACAGGTGTTCCGGGTAAAAAAGTCATAAATTCTTCATACAGAATCCAAACAAAGTGGGACAATTTCCATTGGAAATATTACAAACTATAGTTTCTTGTGTGAAAGTTTCAAAATTGGATGTTAAATATTGAGCGTGGGGCATGCTGTACAAGTTGGGTCTTCTCAATAGACTAGAATTGAATAAAGTCTACCATTCTTTCTATAACCTCTTTTTGGGGAGGATTCAAGGAGTGAAAATTGGAGGAGTTTAAGAGAATGGATTGAGTAATATTATATATAGGATCAGAGTACTCCAAGAATTGAAGAATCGCAGAAATTGAAGAAGTCTCAGGAAGCATTATCAAGTTCTATGTGATGATTGGTTGATGGTGATGATTTAATGTAAAGTTTTNATTTGGAAGCTGTAGCTACCTTTGGAAGTCATTACTTCCCTTGAACAATAAACTATTGATTATTTTTCATATATTGTGCATGGTGTGTTATGGTGTATTGGTGTAACTCTTATGATATTGTTCATTTCTCATTGGATATAGTTGAATGGTTTAAGTATAATTTGAAAAAGGTTTTAAATTGTACTTGATACTGACTCACCCCCTTCTCAGTATCAACATATACAACCATTTAAATCACCAAGTGTTGAACTCTTTTATGCATGTGGGATTTATGTTTGAAGGTTAATGAATCAACGACCCAAATTCACTCACATGCATGATCGACGATTGTTGAGCGACATTTTTAAAACAAGCATAACTTGGGTTGCAGATGTCAAAATTGAGCCCATGATACCTCATTGCAAAGGTATCTAAAAAAGGAATACATTAGAAGTGGTATCCAAGCCTAGGATAGAAGCATGACATAATATGTCATAAAACTTAGAGAAAAAGTATACCATGTATTTGGATGAAAAAATGGCCATGCAATCTTCAAACAATCATATTCGAGGCTATGTGAAATACAATCAGGCCTAGGATGGATTGCCAAAAATAAGGAAGTGAGAAGAATAGGGTGGAATAGAAAGTGTTGGAATATTAAGAGAAGAAATTATCCAAAAATGAAAATCACATAAGAAACCTGAATTTAGTTGAAGAACATATTATATTATGATCCAAGAGTCATATCTCAAGGTACAAGGAACAAAATTAGACCAACAATAGGTCAATGGAAATTTTATATAGAGGATAAGAAGATCATAAGATATTAATCAGTAGGAAAACACCAAACATTCCCAGAATATTTCAAGGAACAGAAGGCAACACCAACATATAGAGATAGTAATATTTGCAATTGAATGTCATTTATGAAAGAACTCAGGGAAAAAATAACCCCTCAAGAGTCTCTTGAGATCCCATTTGTAACTCTCACATAATCAGTTTTAAAAATGTGAAAGAAATTAGGAAAAAATGAGACAAACAACCACGATAATTGAAGAGTCTCTCTTGTTTTATAAAAGAGAGAACATTAACTGTATAAAGGAATTTTTTCCTTTGTAAATGAAATATGGTACTATTTGTTAGATTTTCCTAATTTACAGAGAAGAAGAGTTACCGATGTTCTTTTACTTATTTAAAATTTCATATATATCATGTATTGAATTATAAGATAAACATAAACAAGATACAAGAGAACACAAGATATTTATCATGGGAAAACCCCACCCAACCAACCTTTCTTAGATAGATTTCGTCCAAATAATCTATCAATAAACTAGCTCTCAAGAGAAACATACAAACAAGAGACACTATCATGAGGATAGAGAAAAATCTAGAGCCACCAGTTGCAACATGAGCACAATACAACTATAACACACCTCTTCTAGAGATAGTGCACTAGAGAAAACCACCACAAAGAACAACCAAGAACCAAGAAAAAAGAACCTCAGATGTCCTAGTAGTGTCTTCTTCCTTACCTCATATTGGTGCACCAATCTTTAGTGAGAGTGATTGAGTGTGTGTGTCCAAATGAGAAAGAAGTCTCCTTTATTTATAGTCTTCAAGTCATTTAGCTGGGTTGAATTCTTCTCTGGAGATTCTAATTTCACTTTATTATTTTTCATGTGGGATGACTTCTCTTTTGGGGTGTTCTTCATATGTTTAATGGTCTTCCTAGACTAATCTTCTTCTCTTCTAAGAAAATTTTTCTAGAGGAAAATACCTCCCACAGCTACAAAAACATCAGCACACCCTCTTATCTAGGGAGGTATCTTTCGACGATGTCTTAATCTAGTAGTCCATTGACTACTCTGTGGTCAACTAGAAGAACACAACTACTACAATGCCATCGATAGCTCCAATCATCCATCACAGTCTCTATGACTATACTGTGATCAAATAGTATCACACAACTACTTCCAAGTGGTTTTCTAGTCTCCATGGAAATCAATTAGGAGAACACAACTACTACAATGCCATCCAATTTGTAGTAGTACACAACTATTTTCTAGTGGTACATAACCACCTCCAATGGTACAAAAGTACTGATATAGTAGTACATAATTATTGTCTAGTGATACACAATCACTGCCAGTGGTACACATCCACCGTAGTAGCACACAACTATTATCCAGTGATACACAATCACCACCAATGGTACACAACCATTGCAGTAGCACACAACTAATGTCCCATGATACACAATCACCTCTAGTGGTACACAACTACCATAGTACCACACAACTATTTTCCAATAATACATAATCACTGTCAGTGCTACACAACCACCGTAGTAGTACACAACTATTGTCCTGTGACACATAGTCATCGCCAAGGGTACACAACCACTGTAGTATTACAAAACTACTATCCAGTGACACACTAATACCTCTAGTGGTACAAAACCATCGTAGTAATACACAAGTAATGTCCAATGACACACAGTCACTACCATAGTCTCATGACTATGTATCAATCCAGTAGTAGCACACAACTACTAGCATGTTGTCGAGTGGTGCATAACCACTGGCATATTTTCCATGACTATGTTGTGATGTTTCTCCTTTTCCAGTAGTCTTATTCATACCCATCCATTGGGAAAGACTACGACCATATCCCCAAGGCTACGCCATGATCCAATATCATTCTACAAGTCTTTTTCACACCTAGCCACCTCACATGGCATAGATAAGACTTTGTATCCAGCTGTTCATTACTCCCTTAGTCACCTCACATGAATGATTGGGGAAACCCTTTGCCAAAGGGGTTATTTGGATGGACGAGAAACACCACACCTCCCTCTCAATGAGGGTTGAAATTTGACAACACACCAAACTTGTCTCTAAAGTACTCATACTTCACTGTAGATAGAGGCTTGGCAAGAATCTTCGCTATATGCTCATCCATGGATATGTATCGGAGCTCCATAGCTCCTCTCTACACAATGTATCGAATGTAATGGTATTTTATCTCTATGTGATTTGACTTTCCATGAAAGACATGATTATTTGAAAGCTTCACACAACTTTGATTGCCATAATGTATCAAATTTAGATCCAACTCTGGATTGTTGAAATATTGTAAATACAAAGAGTATTGTATTTATTATTGAGTTATTATTCATTAGATCAAATCCCCTTTTGTGGATTGATCCTGTCAGGAATTGTAATTGACCAAATTCCCTTTTGTGGATTGGTCAAACCCTAAATATATTATGCAAATTGAGAAGTTGGCCTCCAGGCTAGTTAAAGTGGTTTTAACCACTAAGAAGACAAGTCGGCCATGCCTAGTGAAGAGACACATTTCCAACACCTTCTAGTTTGTATAAATAAAGGAATTCAGTGCCTAATTTTATCACTCACTCATTCACACACTCAATGCACAATGTTTGTAGCTGCAGTTGAGAGAAGAAGGAAGCGAGAGGCACATTTCTCAGATGAGTATATTCTGTAGTGTTTGTTTTATTGTTTTGGCATTGTACTATCTATCTATATTAAGGATTTTTTTGCTGGGTTTTCTCCCCCATAAGGGTTTCCCAAGATAAATGTTGTGTATCTTGTGATTGTATTTCTTGTAGTGATCATATTTATGCTATGGTTATATAGTAAATTTAAAATAAAACTAATAATAGATTAAACTTTAACATTAGTTTCAGAGATAACCTGAAGAGAGAATCTTTCACTCGATAAAGAAAAATGTCCATGTTTCCATATAAGAAAATTATGGATTTTTATTGAAGAAGAATTTCAGCCTTAAAATCATCTATAAAAGTGTGTCCTATCCTAGGGAACTCTTTGGAACCTTCAATGCACTTTTTCAGTGGATAGAAATCCTAGAAACTGAAACCCTAGTATTCACTAGTACTAGAAAACTAGAAGTACCCGAAAACCAGGAAACCGGAACCAGTACCAGAAGTACCAGTCCAGAATTTTGTTGGTCAAGTTTGAAGGGGAAAAAATTGGATTTTATGAAATCTAACTACATCATGCTATTCGCCTTAGCCAAGCGCACCTCCTGGTAATTTCAAAATTAATTTCTGAGCATTTTTAATTTTTGGTCATTTTTCTAGCTTGAGGTAAAAATGTCTGCAAGAACTAAGTTTGTTGACAAGCTATAAGGTGTGGAAAACTTCCATGGCTGGATGTATAGGATTGCACTCATTCTTGAGGAGAATAACCTAGAAAAATTCATTAAAGAAGATGTACTAGAACCTACCGATGTTGCAGCTAAAGAAAAACACCAAAAGGACACAGTTAGGGCCAAAAGAATCATTGCAGATTCTATTAAAGATCACTTGATTCCTCAAGTGGCTTCAAAGAATACTAAAAAATAAATTTTTGATTCCCTAACAAGATTGTATGGAGGAAATAACATCAATCGGAAGATGAATCTAAGAACTCAACTCAGAAGTAAAAGAATGCAAAAATGAGAAACAATTCAAGAATATTTCTCTAGAATATCACAATTTCAAAGAACAACTAGAAGAAATAGGTGATACTCTAGATGAATATGAACTTATAATGACAACCCTTAATGGTGTCACAATACCTTGGGATGTATTAATCCAAACTATTTGTGCCAAAAAAGAGAAATTAAACTTTGACAGTCTTTGATAAGAATGTGTTCAAGAAGAAGCAAGAGTAGCTAACTAATAAGCATTACTATCAAGAGATGAATATCAAGGCCTAGATACTCATACTAAAGGAGGAATGCATATGTCTTACTTCCTGAAAGAAACTCATAAGGAGACTCACCCCCCAAAAAAATTTATACATAAAGAATCTTATCGTCCAAGGAGATTCCAAAAGTTTCAGAAAGGTCAAAGAAGAGAAAAATATTTCTCATCTTACCAATCTTACCATTGTGACAAGATGGGACATATTGCTAAGAATGTCTCAGCTATATGAGAAGAATACAAGGAGAGAAACAAGAGGCACCATGCCCATATAGTTGAAGATGAAGAGCCACACACAAATATGATAAAATAACAGATTTAAGACTATGTCTTAATCTCTTCCCTCTTGGGATCAGTGTCACCTGGTGAGGACACTTGGCTCATAGACAGTGGTTCTTCCAAGCACATGACAGGTCAAAGAGACACTCTCTCTTACCTTACAAAAAATAAGAGAAAAATATTTCTCATCGTACCAATGTTACCATTGTGACAAGATGGGACATATTACTAAGAATTGTCTAACTAGATGAAAATAATACAAGAAGAGAAAAACGAGGCACCATGCCCATACAGTTGAAGATGAAGAGCCACTCACAAAGATAATAAAAGAATAGATTGAATACTATGTATTAATATTTTCCCTCTCAGGATCAGTGTCACTTGGTGAGGACACTTGGCTCATAGACAATGGTGCTTCCAAGCACATGATAGGTCAAAGAGACATTCTCTCTTTCCTTACAGAAAATAAGTTTCACTAGAAAGTTACACTTGGAGATGATTATCAATACCATATCAAAGGAGTAGGAATATCAAATTACAAACTTGATTCAGGGACCCCAATGAATATGAAGTATGTACTATATGTACTAGGTTTGAAAAATAACTTACTTTCTATCTCATCTTTAGATAAGAAAGGCTTTAGAGTTTCCTTCATAGATGGATAAGTTCTTATGTGGCCCAAAGGAAAAACCATGGAAGAAGCAATCGTTATTGGAAAATAATAAGGTGGCTTGTATACGCTAAAGGGTCACTCAAAAGAATCCTTCACCCCTTCCATTGAGAATCCATGTGAACATTGGCATATAATACTAGCTCACATCAACTACAAGGAATTACCATATGTAATCAAGGGAGTCACAGGTCTACTAGAGTTCAAGGTTAACGATGGTAGTGTGTGCAATGAATGTACAGAAAGAAAGAACATCAAGAACCCTTTCATGAAGAGAGATAGTAAATAAGAAGGAGTCCTATATCTCATTCACTCATATGTATGTGGCCCAATGCCATCAACCTCCATCAGTGGGTATGTATACTATGTGTATTTTATTGATGACTATTGTCGCAAAACCTAGGTTTACTTTTTGAAATCAAAATATGAAGTGTTCAGTAAATTCAAGGAATTCAAAGCCTTGATAGAGACTCTCTCTGAAAGAAATATGAATATACTAAAATTAGATAATGGAGGACAATACACCTAAAAAAATCTTAAACTTTTGTAAATATATCAATGCTAGAGGGAAAACCCCCGTATGACTACACCAGGGTTCAGAATGCAGGAAGATCAATTAACTGTCTAAAAGACAATTAATTCTATAAACTACCCCAAACATACCAAAACTCCTATGAATAAAGCAAGAAAAAGGAGATCGGGTAACTATACCTCTAATCCCACATCTAGTGATGACCTCCTCATGCTTGGAAATTTCGCTAACTGCACGCCTCCTCCCAGGGAAGACCTGCATCCAAAGATTGACAAACAAAAAACTAAAAGCATGATATTCCATATATAAGTTAGGTTTAGATGTTAGAATGTCAAAACATAAATGAACAAAAACGTTAAAGACACCATCATTTGGGACATTAATAGTAATTATTTTATTAATAACACAATGATCATACCTTTACAATCAAAGTTGACTATCTTTACGCGAACCTAGTATGGGATCCTATTCACCAAACTCCAAGTGAACCTCTTTATAAAGTTATCCTCTCAAAATTTTGATCTCTTCTTCGGAAGTGAATGGGTTAAATGGAGGGATAAGGGGCTAATGAGGGAATGTTGAGGCAATTCTCACAAAAGGGTTGCCCTATCTTGGGCAAGGAGGGGAAGTGAAATCAGGAAGAGTTTCATTGTTCTTATGCTTAGATCTTAAATGAGACCCCAAAACCTCCTTTTATATGACAAAAGGATGGTTATTCAGCTGGGTGATGGGCTATAGCAGGTGGATTAGTTGGAAAACTAGCCAATATCCCGTAATATCAACAAATTCCTTGCAACTTTTTATTTTTTGCAACTTTTGCAAGTATACGGGGGTTGTAATGGTATCACATGTGTATGTATGCAATATCTAGTGGTGCAACAAGCATATGTAGGAGGGAAGTAATGGTGCAGGGAGCATACATCTTCAAAAAATTGGTTTTTTAAGAAGAGAAACTTAGTAGTTCTTTGGCAAAAAATGCAAGTAAGAGGGCCAATGCCATGTATGCATGTGTAGAGAAATTTAGGGTGATAACATATGCCCCCTAACGTGTGAGGTTTGAAGAGCATCTGATAGCCAAAATACATTACAAAATCTTCACCAATGTACAAAAATGAGTGATCCTGGGACCAGAGTTCGGGATGTGCCATATGAAAAATAAAAATTGTCTCTTTGAGGTGGGCATACCAATGCTCAGGATGAAATAAATCATGGTTTTTGTTGGACTCTAAAGATGTCCTAAAAACAACCTTATTCTGAAATTAATTTATCAGCTGAGGATTCGTCTTCTCTTTCAATAATGTCAACAAAGTCTATGTAGATAGTCGTAGAGATTTAAATTGTGTAGATATTTCAGCTAAAGAAAATATGAGTCTATGTAGATTATTGCAATAATCAAGTTCTTCACTCATTCATTAAAAACTTCTGAAACTAATAAATCACTCAACAGAATCGTAATATCAATAATAACACACCATGAATCAAAACATCAATCAATTTGCTGAATTCATTTATCTAAGAAACAATAATTTAATCTGCAAAACCTCATAATGAATCAATCTCTGAATGATTATTTACCCTGCTGGAAAAAAAACAATAAACTACTACATATTTAAGAAAGAACCACAAATGTGAATTAAGCGAAAGGAACAACAAATGCAAATTTGATAAAAAGGACAACATATGCGAAAATGAAAGGAATTCACAAGCGATAAACTAACAACAATTGGAAATGGAACGAAAACCAATAATCTTCAAATGAAATATCTATTTTCTACAAATGAGAAACATAACCAATTCATAAAATAATCAACACACTCACAAATTTATCTTAACTATTGCAAGGAAATTCAAATCACAGAACTAAAACAAAATTGATACAATTATAGGTGAGACAATAACTCCTTCTAACTCGGCCCATTGTCTTCAGAAGATACTGATACTAAAATCTTAGTATGCAGGGATGATCAAAACACTTGAATCTTTCATTAATTCCATAAGTGATAAATAATCTACAGTGGATTGTTGTACAAAATTTCAACAATTAAGAGATTTGAATGTTTGGTTAAAATCCTTCCCCTTCTCTCTATTGTTCACTATCCTTTATATATTACAATGAAATAAGTAAATTAAGTTATCCCGAGGATCAAGAGATCCTTAGGATTTATTTTACTATTTATGAAGATTACAAGATAAAGAGTCAATCTTCCTTTAAACTATTTTGTGCCTAATTTATTCGATCTCCAATGGCCTATGCATCTTCATGATCTTCTTAACTATCTTGTGTTAACAACAATTGTCCATTTTCTGCATAAAATCAAAACAATTCAAACCAAAATTCAGAAAAAATCTAATATCATTCAATAATATTTCTAAAAGAATTTTTAACCATTTTCTTTCCTAATTACTTCAAATTAATAGAAAAATCAACAAAGAATATATCACAAACCATAGTAATAAGGACAATATTTGTACCTTTTTCTCAACTCGACATACCCCCCAACTTACCTTTTTTCATATCCTAATACAACAAGAGAGTTTACATGTAAAGCAGTGATACTGAAGGGAGGAGAGGTCTCTTCTCTAGGTCTTCGAAACCCGTGCTTACCTTTAATCTCTTCAAAAGAAACATCTTCCCTTTTCTTATGAATTTCATAATCACTCTGATAACCCTCTCAAGGATACCAAATAATGGGAGGAATGTACCTGCATCCAATCCAGGAAGGCCCTTCATCCATGATCATTCTGGAATACCTCTGTAACCTGAAAGTAGTTGCTTAAACATTTCTGAAACCAAATGGTTCCCTATTGTTGACTTCATTTGAGGAGAAATTCCATCTTAATTTGGAAGCATAAATGGATTCTTCCTTAATCTCTCCAAAATACTGTAGACCTAGATGTACAACATGTCTATGGATAGGGGATAAAGATTCCACAACCTTCTCCCTCTTCATGAATGCTCTGTGCTGCATAATGCTATCAAAGGATTAAGGAGGTTCCCCTTTGATCCATAGGTCTAGTCCATTCTCCCTTTTCATTAAAACCTTATGTGCTTTAGCCCACCTAGTTCGGTTTTTGGCAAAAGACAAGAAGGATTGAAACTCAATATCCCTAAGTTAATTGATCAACATTCTCTTTTATGTTTTCTCCTAGGATGAAGTTGTGAAGATATAGTTCACACAAAAAGTATTGTACTGCATCCCCTTTTTCTTTAAAACATGAAACAAAATCATAAAGAGTGGTGAACTCAGAAGGTGTGCCTCCCCTAATAGCTTTTAATGCTAGTAACAAATAACATTCTAATAAAAACATGGAATAATTAGTAGCAGGGGCTCTGCAAGTTAATATATCAGAATAAACAGAGAAAAAATTCTTTTATTTATCCAAATCTCCATCAAGATGATCCTGTACCTTCTTCACCTTTTATTTATCTTTGTTGAGCTCAACAAATGTCTCATTCTTAGTTGTTGACATGGATCACAGTTGTATGACAACCTTTTGATGTTTCGACACTGTTACCATTTCACTTCTGCATTGAGTTAGGGTTTTTTGGGATTGTTCTAGTTTTTCTTCCAACATTTTAATAATGGCATCCTTCTTAGTGGTGTGAAATACTTCCTCAGTCTTAAGATTTGTTTCTATTGATGTTGGAGCCTCTGTCTAAGTTTCCATTTCAAATGTTTCCAAAGGAACATGTAATTATGTTTGTGTTCCAACATAATTGGTGTGAACCGTCCTTCTGGGAAGTGGATTTATTCCCTGTACTCTAGCCCTGTTAGATTTCTTCTTCTCATGGGCTTTGTTAGCTTTTTCCAACTTCTTCCTTTTCTTTCAATCTGCCAACTTTTTATTTTAATACTTTTATTTTATTAACCCTTTTCCTTAATATCTTGTTTTCATGTTTTAATTTTCTGATTTTTCTATTGCCTTTTCCTATTGTTTCTTCGTGTCTATGGGGAACTTCAAGGTCTTCCCAACCTTGATAAAATGGTAACTACTTCTCTGTATATTTTGGGTGCTCTGATTGTTCTAAAGGATCATTCTCATCGAACTGGGGTTCTGGATGTTATGTTCCTTTAGGAGATGGAATTCCCACATTGGGAAGATCAAAGATAGGGTTTGAATGAGAAGAAGTTGTATCTTGGGGTTCTCTAGACCTGTATGCATTTTTAGTAAGTGATATATGTAAATTTCCCAATACTTGGGCCATATATTCTTCATAACTTATGAATAAATCATCCTGTTGTTTTGTAGGGGTTTCATGTGATGGTTGTTCTGTCCATACAGTTTCCTGAGTGATTTTAGATTATATTGTCATTTTACCCCTTCTTCTTTTCACAGTGGAGGTTTCAGGAACATAAATTTTTCTCTGTCTCTTATTCTTTGATGTTCCTGCATGTATGCTTTGAGTTTCTACCAACGGAATGGGGTCTTCTTCCATTTCAGGTTGGGGTACTGGAATTTCAATTTGGGCATTGTATCCTTCTGTCTGGGCTGCCTCAATTCCCTGTGGGGGAATTTCATGGTGGACTTTAGGTTGCTCAATTTGTAGGGTCCTATCGGTTTCAATTAAGTCTCCCCAAGTTATTTGTGTATGGTTTAAGGCCCTGTTTACTATCAATTTACTAACCTGTGATGACTAATTACATTGGCAGGTTCTTTGGCTTTCTGAGTCCTTCCTGCGACTTCATGCAAAATGGTATTAAAAAAGAATGGTAAGTTTATCATTGACCTTCATTTTAGTGCTTCCAGCAGTTTGAGGTGGCGTGGTCTCACCACATCTTATTTCTTGTCGCATGTGATATATCTCTATATCATGCCTACTAGCTTCCTCCATGGCTCGCTAAGAGCAGCGGGGTTGAGTCCTTTTCCTTTTTTGTCAAATTATTCTCCTCGTTCTGTGAAGGAATCTACAACCTCCTTGAGTGTTGTGTATTTCTTGGTCCACTATGTTCCTTCATTTGGGAGGCCTGTTACCTTAGTTTTAATGTAATCAGTAACCAAAATTTGTATGCCTCGAATTACTGATACTCCCCCATGTAAGTTTTGGAAAAATGCTAGTGCGACATTTATGTCGAATCCATGCAATATGTTGAAGTATTTTGTCCACCCCAGATGGTGTATAATTTCCCCTTCTTGATCAGTTACTTGCAACAGTGTGGGTTCACGACGAATGCTTCGACCTCTCATGTCTTTTGTAAACAAGTCAACACAGCTATTGTTCCCAATTGTAAACTTAGTTAGACCAACCTGTGAAAAAATATTACTAGAAATGGCAAAGTTTATAGAACAACAAGGGTATCTAGAAATACGAATTTTCCCATTAATTGTAATCATTATGGTCTATCGATAAATGTGTGGAATATCCACCCCCTGATGAATGAAAAAGTCGACCTCGGTCGTTGATATGTGTGATCATAATGATGGCAGTCATTCAAGTGAGGTATAATAACTATGTCATCGTCGTTGGGAGAATGATCATTAATAACTTTCAAAGAACTTTAATGTTAATCATGAATGATAATCACACCTTTTGTGGGAAGTACACATTCAAATACCAATGTTCAAATATGTTTAAGGAAGAATATTCTGAGTAGTCTAAATTTGTTGACGTTTTATAAATATTCCACATGTCATAACTTTGTTACTTTATCTTGTGTTGAATATAACTAGAATGATAGCCCTTTTTCTTAAGAAAGGAAGTCTAGCAACACAAAAAAAGACTTATCTTATTTAAGATAAACTTCCTGTTGGCAGCCAATTCATTTTTTTAATTTGCCCTAAGAAGCTGCCTACACCCCTTGTCTCATTAACGACAAATCATCGTCGCATTGTGCAACAAGACATTGTATTCATTTTTGCGACAAGTGCAATGTTGGTTTCACTTCAATTTTCACAACTGAAAGTGTGAAAACACCTCTTTTGTTGCTTTGACTGTCATCGTCTTTTATTGATTTTGCGGAAAGACACTTGATCATTGGTTTATTACATGACTGCAAAAGATTTTTCAAACTTATACTCTTACCTTGATTGCGCATTTAAGATCTATTTGATTACTAAGTCATTGAGCATGAAGATTTACTGGTTATATTTGACTCTATAAAGGTTGTGATTGATTTTGGTTTTATATGCTTTGATCCTTCTTATTATGAGCTCTTGACTTATTGATCGTATGATATTTTTGGTTGCAATGTTCTAAAAACTTTGAAATATAAACACTTGGATGTGCAACGAATGCATTGGTAAGTTTATAAGGTCGATTTGGGAATAAAAACTATGGTTTGAGTTTCACAAAGGCGCGTGGATTAATCTTTTGGATTAATATGAGTTGAACCGATGCTTGGTGTATTGTTTTATGAGTTTTGATATTACATTGGGCGATTATAGTTTCAAACTATGCATTGGCATCAATGAATTAACATCAGTTTGAAACGTTGAATTGACACGACAAACCATGATTAATGTTGGATTTCATGTTGATTTGGGCTATACACTTGGCGCATGATCACAACATATGGTGGTGGTTCTATTTCAGATGAATGGCACGTTGATATGTTTGTACACCTATTTGGTTGGCCGATACATAGGTTTTAAACGATTATGATTATGGATTGAACAGCACTGTACACAGTCATTAATACATTGCGTGGGGGTGGTAATCTCGCCACCTTCACACGCATGCAGTTAATTCCGACCTCCTTGAGCGCTAAAACTATTAAACCTTATCATTTGTGACCCTGTGCATTGTTTTGTCCAAGTTCAAACCCCACCATGCACAAAATCTATGGCTCCTGTCGTAAGGGCCGAGCCCAATGGGTGTCAAGCACTGTTAATGTTTGACGGTGCATATAACGACTTGGAAGAGTTCGGGTGGCTTCCATTAATAAGGAAATTCGATCGTTATAACCTCACTGTGGCACGAAAATTTGCATTGTCGTTCGATGGCTAGCGAGACAAAGTTGGAGATGTCCAGCTTGAAGTCACTGAACAATTGCTCAGCTCGGCAACCATCTTGCCTGTCACGGGACATAAGTGGTCCAAAAGTTGCAAGGTTGATGATGTCCCGTGGACTTTGTTATTTCAGTCTCGGACAGTGAACTCATGCGACAGAGGTTTTCCTGCCAAGATGTTGAAACCCCGCTGGTATGATCTCTTGATGATTATCAAGCAATTTGTTACTTGTGACGGCAGGTACAGGTTCATTTTCTTGTTTCACCTGTGTTTATTAATGGTGTTTATAGGTTTCGAGTTTAGTTTTCCCATTATTTGCATCGAAGTTTGTTCAAAATGGCTAAAAGGTACAAGCACAGCCAAGCTGACACCAGCCTCTTCCATTTGGGGTTGATTAAAATGATAGTGGTGTACGAGCCAAGGTTACGTGGTGATTGTTGGGCTGATTTTCTCAGCCGTAATGGCTTTGAAGAATCAAACCCTCCACAGGTTGATAAGCCCGTGGTGATCGAGACCAAGCCTACCCCTGTGCCCTATAGCATTTTACTACCCAAACCTAAACCCGATTCACCTACAAGTTTTACTATGGCTGTAACAAGACATGTCGAAGTTGATAAACCCGCGACCAAAAAGCCAAAACCTAAGACTGGTGCTAATTTGAAAGGCAAGAAAAATGAAAGGTTAATCTCGTGCATGGAGAGGAATAAACCCAAGCCCCCTGTTAAATTAGAGCCTATTGTGGTCAGTGAAGACTCAGATTCTGAAGTTGAACGTTTTCTTGCCGATGAGTATCCTTACTTGGAAGGATTGTGTAACAAACCTCCTTATGATTTTGTCAAGAATTTGCCACCCTGTCTACGGGATAACCCCGACTTCCCTGGTATTGAACCACCCCATCAAACCCTTGGTGAATCATTGAAACTCTCAACTGATCAACCTGTTGCTGCACCTTGCGATCAATGTGGGTTATGGTTGGAAAGATACTACTTGGATGTACCTACGTTGCAATCCAGAATTCACCATTTGGAAAACCAAGTGGCAAAGCTCACTGGTCAGAATGCAAAGATGCAACCCTCCGATAAGAAGCAACGAACCACGGGTTCGATCTTGTTCAAAAATGTCGAGTCTGCTACTGCAATTGTCAATTCAAAATTGACATAGTTACAACAACTGTGATGTTATAATTTTCGCTCATTTATATTACTCTCTGTGTATATATTTCACTTGCTCTGTTTCATAAGCATACTTTGTTGTATATAATGTTTGTTTTATAAATCAGTTATTTTTATAGTTTAGTATTCGATTGGATTGGTTTTGATTCGATGGATCATCGGTGATATGATTGTTCAAATTTAGCTCAACGCTCTGTTAATAAGACAAGCTGTTAATATTTTGAAAACGAACTGTAGTTGATATCCCGATTAATAAATGGATTAACTGTTTCAATTTCCTTCTATCAAATTTCATACTTTTCTGTTGATACATCACTGAATTGCAACTGATTCAATTTGATTGCAACTTATTCGATCCATATATTGTTTGAATTGGATTCTGGTTAAGGTAATGATATGATTTCTATAATTAACTCCGTGAAGATTTCTGTTGATTCATGAATCTGTAGATTTTATTGTGCCTCTGTCCATTGAATGTGTATAGATTCTTGGGTCGATATGATTTCATCCAATTACAATGGAAGCTATTTACATATCGTGCTTTTAACTAAGTGATGTTAATTTGTTGTTATGATTATAATTAGTTAATGGTAGTTACGACCATTGTTTCTGGTCATAAACGGTGAACTGTTTGAAACTCAGCGAAGGTTTACTATGTCTGGATTCTATGGATAAAGTTATGCATGAAATCGTGACAGCTTTCTATATTAGCAATGGATTAAACGATATGGATCCTATAATGATTGTGCTGTATTCTCATACGATTTGGTTTACCATTGATTGCATTCATAGAACAGTCTTGTTAAGATTTGATTCGATTTTGTGTCAAATGGAAAAACATAGTATTCCTACTCTGTCCCGATTATATTCTGTTCGATTTGGTTTGATTTTTATTTTTATTGAATCATTTGATTATTAAAAGATGGTTGGATTTGATTTGATTTGATTATATATCTGGTCCTGTTTACTATTCTAGACCAGCTACAGAATCAGAAGATTTTGTAGCTGAGTCTATAGAGTCATTTTTTATTGTTTTCTTAATAAAATACTCCTCTAACTTGATCTTTGTGTCTAATACAGGCAAATTCGAATTGGCAATGGATAGGAGGAGCAGTTGGAAGATATCTTAAGGATTTCACTTGCATTTTTAGTTACTTAGTTTAAGGGATTTTGGGATTATTCCCAGATTGTGTAAAACTTATTTGGTATTATCCACAAGGATGTTTTACCTTGTGAGAAACCTATATAAACCTATGGTTTGGTAATAATCGATCATCCTCAGTCGTGGGAGAACAAGGATATGTAATTATGATTCAAACTGGAGCAGAATTGGTGTTTTGTCATAGCTTTTGTTTTTCAATATATCAACACTTTGTTCCATGTTTCGTATATCATCTTGTTTATGGTTTAGTATTACTTTGTTATCTAAATCAAATGCAAATGATATAATTTCTTTACTGTTATACATATCTTGTTGCTTCCAAATAGATAAAAGACATAGCATTTGTTGATTCATTTGGTGAATGATAGCTTTGTCTTCTTCATAAATTGAATTGTTAGATATAAGCTTGCTGCATAATAGGTTTGCCTTTTGCAGGAGTTTGTAATCAGGAAACTGTTATGATTTTCTTTTATGTCTTGTTTGTTCTGTAACATACCTCAAGAAGCAGCACAGCTGATCGTTTGCGAGAAGCTTAAGGGCTAAACGGTGTGAATTTCTTCCTCCAATCAGCTTAAGAAGCAATCATACACAGGGCAGACTTGGAGGGATTCCAGGTCAATTAGTATTTAGTCTACTGTTTTCATTAAGTAGTTGAATATAGATGTAATCGTAGTTAGATTCATATTAGATTGTTTAATTTCAGTAAATTATATTAGATTGTTTAATTTCAGCTAGTTTACTTTCTTATTCATAAATCATAAAATCAAAAAAGAATTATCTTCGTTGTTTTAGGACAGCAAGCACATCAGTTTCACAGGTTTTATTCAAATCTGTAGATTGTAGATAATGCACATTTGTGAATAAACCGTAATCAATTTGATAATTAGATAATTGATTTGAGTTATTATAATCATAGTTAGTATCTTGTATATATAATAATTAGTAGTTCATAGTTAGATTAGTAAAGTTAGTTTCTTTCTTTGTTTTATTAGTTTCTAGTTTCCTTTATTCTAGTTAGTTTCTTGTATTTAGTTATAGTTTAGTTTGTTTTATTTACTTTAGTTAGATTTCTTAGCTCATATCATCTCTCTTTGGTTTTCATAGAAGACCTTAGAGCGGCCAACGGAGCCATTAAACTCGTCAAGGTGGTCCATTCCAAATGGCTTGGGTTATTTAGACAACCCCGGATTGGTTCCTCTCTCCCAGTTGACGGACGGTCATTTTCGCTCGTCAACAAATGGTGCTAGAAGGAGGGCCTGAACTTAATTAATAGCACGAGGTGATCACAAGACTCCTCACCCACCTAATCACACACCCATAGCGACTAGAAGTCGTTCACAAGATAATATCCCCCCTCAAATAGCAACTAATTCAACCGAAGATCCTCAGATCACAGTTGATCCAGCAACCCCTAATCCTACAGGTGGTGATATTCAAGAAATTTTTAGACAATGTCTTATTAAATCACACAAATCCTTTGCTAGTCTCAGGCAACCACATCGCCCATGGGGTCAACCTTTAGACTTCTCAGAAGTCAGAGAACAACTAGGTGATATAGACCCTACTATGAATCCCACAGATCCAAACACAAATCCTACTACAGGAGGATCTGGGATACCTCCTTCACCCCCTCCCTCATCTCCTTCTTCTCCTAGAGGAGATTCCTCTTCTGACGAAGGCAAACCACCTTATCGTCCTTCTACACCCAATTCCCCAATGGAAAATCAGAACAACCCTACTAGACCATGGTTGGAATAGGATGCCGTAGCGGTACTTGGAGCCCAACACCCTTTACCTAAGCATACGAAGAAATGGATTCCTAAGTTTGATCCCGATTCAAAACAGATAGCAGAAGATCATATCAAAATTTTTATGTTAGCCATCAGACTCCATAATGTTGAACATGAAGATGTTGTCTGTAGGTTGTTCCCTTACACCTNTACTGTGAATCCTACAGATCCAAACACAAATCCTGCTACAGGAGGATCTGGGATACCTCCTTCACCTCCTCCCTCATCTCCTTCTTCTTCTGGAGGAGATTCCTCTTCTGATGAAGGCAAACCACCTTCCCGTCCTTCCACACCCAATTTCCCAATGGAAAATCAGAACAACCCTGCTAGACCTTGGTTGGACCAGGACGATGTAGCTGTACCTGGTGCCCAACACCCTTTACCTAAGCATCCGGAAAAATGGCTTCCTAAGTTTGATCCCGATTCAAAACAGATAGCTGAAGATCATATCAAAAAATTTATGTTAGCCATCAGACTCCGTAATGTTGAACATGAAGATGTTGTCTGTAGGTTGTTCCCTTACACCTTTGAGGGTAATGCATCCACTTGGTACTTTGCCCAACAGCCTCACACTATAGTATCTTGGGAAAAGTTTGAGTCAATTTTTTTGGAAAAATTCGGAGATGGCAAACCTCCGGAAGTCTTAGTCATGGATCTTTCGAACTTAAAAATGAATGCAAAAGAAAAAGTTAAAGATTTTAATCAGATATTTTTAACACTTAAGGATAGAATCCCTGTAGACTCTATGCCTGCTGAGAGTCTTGTAATAGCTTACTACACCAAAGCTCTACATCAAAGTATAGCTATTTGGGTGAAAAGATCCAAAAAGGCCACGTTACTAGAAGCCTTTGAAGAGGCTACTCAAATTGAAAAAGATATGCTTAGCCTTAAGGACTCCTCTAGCAACGAGACTGAGACTGTTTCTTCTTCCAAGAAGAAGATTGAAATTCTTCCCAGGCCTACACAAAACAAAACACAACCCGAAAACTCTGATTTGGAAAATTTAACCAAAGTTGTACAGAAGTTATCTAATCAAGTCATAGATTTAAAAAGGTCAAATGAGGAAGCCTCTTCGAGTAAACGACCCTACAAACCTCCTTTCCGAAAGCCTTTCCAAACAAACCGGCCTAATCCAAACCCCGAAGCCTTGAACCTAGAAAGTTTGCAATACGCTCTTCAGACAATTCTAGGATCCCAAGATGACTTGATGCCTCCTGAAATTCCTCAAGAGGAAGTCGAGCAGGAAACAATCCAAGAAGAAGAGTCTTCTCCAAATATCTTTGGACATCTCTCAGATAGCATCTTCCAAGCCAACTTTGAGACTGTGCATCCTTACAACACTAGGAGCAAGACCGCGAACAAACCTCCTGCCGAGAACACTACAACTTTACCTCCAAAGCCATCTAAATCAGCAGAAATTAAACAGAGTTATGCTAGCCCTAAAATAGATTATGATGTTGTTGAAGATCTTAAGAAATTGCGGGCTAACATTTCTATTTATGAGTTGTTGAAATTTCCTTTTTTGTTACAGAAGATGTTGAAAAATATTTTAGACAATAACAAGAATGGAAATTCAAATGGTAATAAGGTTGTGCAAAGCAAAGTCCCGCAGAAGACTTCCACAAAAAATAATCATGATTCTCAAGATAAAGGAAGCCTTCCTGTACCAAATGTAAATAATGTAAATAACAATGTAAATAGTGTTAATAATTCAGATAAGGTAGTCTTAGAAAATGCGAGTAAGAAACCACAAGCTACTACTCTAAACACTCGCAAGAATGTACCTCCTTTTCTTTTAACTTTCGAAATCTTCAACAGAAATGTGCATAACTGTATGGTTGACTCAGGAGCATCGTCAAATGTGATGCCTTGGTCAGTCTGCCAAAAGATTAATGCCAAAGTAGAACCATCTTCTTTGAAAATTATACAAATTGATCGAACAAATGTTAAAGTTATAGGTGAATTGAAAGATGTATTGATTAGATTATCGTCTAACCCAAAGGTTCATCAAGTTATTGATATAATTGTGGTTGATATTCCAGAAGTGTATGGTATGTTTTTGAGCAGGGACTGGTCGGAGAAGCTACATGGTTACTTTGCAACAGACTGGTCTCACTTGTGGCTTCCAGAAAACGGCAAGCCTAACAAGATCAGGGTGAATCGTGAGCGTTACCTCAAGTTCACGATGACAGACTTGAATGACCCCAATGAACCATATACACCTCCGGAAAATTCGCCTGAAGTTCAAGGAATGGACACCTACTTCGGAAATTTCATGGCTGAAGTTTCACCTATCAACAATCCGCAGCAACAATCCGAGATCAAAGCATATACGCAACCAACAGCTTCTGTCCAACAGTCCTGTGAGCCCGATGAAAATCAAATTTGGTCTCTATACTTCAACGGTTCCATGTCTAAAGAAGGAGTTGGTGTAGGCTGCATCATTATTGATCCGGCAGGTAATAAAACATTATTGGCTTGTAAATTATAATTTGAATGTACTAACAATGTTGCAGAATATGAGGCTTTGTTACAAGGTCTCAGAAAAGCCTTAGACATGCACATTCAAAATCTAGTTGTATTCGGCGACTCTGAGATAGTGGTCAGATAGGTGAGAAATTCTATACATTGTCTTACCCCGCATCTCAAATGTTACCAGTCTGAGGTATGGAGCTTGATAAACAAATTTTCTTCTTTTAATACAAATTCCATCCCTAGATCAAGTAATGTTGAAGCAGATCTACTCGCTAATGTTGCCTCTAAACTTCTTCCTGCAGAAGGCTTATCTCCAAACGCATTCTCCATGGAGCTATTGTTTCGACCATCTATTTCAGACAATATCACAAACTGGAGAGTATTTGATAATGATCAGCAGATCATTAACTTTCTGCACATGGAAGAAACCTTCCAAGGAGCTGTGATAGATGAACAAACGCATGATGATAATTTGCATGACTTTACGGTAATACCTAATCCGAAACCTCCTGAAGCTCAATCGGACACGGTAAATTCCTTACCCAAATCTGTTGCTAGATTAGAAAAATTTTATGATTTTGAAGATAAATTTAAAAAGACGGTCAATTGTAAAACCAACAGTTCCTCATTAACTTATGAAAAAGTTAATCTAGGAACTAGTGAAAACCCTCAGTATATCAACTTAGGCTTGGGATGTTCTAAGCAAGAAAAAGTTTCTTTTGTTAAATTATTTAAATAATTTAAGGATGTCTTTGCTTGGACTTACGATGATCTTAAGACATTCGATCCTAACATTATACAGCATGTTATCCCAATGAAACCCCAAACCTTACCTTTCCAACAGAAACTGAGGAAAATGCATCTGAAACTAGAACCGACCGTACAAAAAGA
>JASDQU010241756.1:3922-20933 GCA_032191745.1 Picea mariana | reverse complement strand
CAAAGATTTTTAACACTTAAGAATAGAATCCCTGTAGACTCTATGCCTGCTGAAAGTCTAGTAATAGCTTACTACACTAAATCTCTACATCAAAGTATAGCTATTTGGGTGAAAAGATCCAAAAAGGCAACGTTGTTAGAAGCCTTTGAATAGGCTACGCAAATTGAAAAGCATATACTTAGCCTTAAGGATTCCTCTAGCAATGAGACTGAGACTGTTTTTTCTTCCAAGAAGAAGATTGAAATTCTTCCCAGGCCTACACAAAACAAAACACAACCTGAAAACTCTGATTTGGAAAATTTAACCAAAGTTGTACAGAAGTTATCTAATCAAGTCGTATATTTAAAAAGGTCAACTGAGGAAGCCTCTTCGAGTAAAGGACCCTACAAGCCTCCTTTCCGAAAACCATGTCTAACCATCCGGCCTAATCCAAACCCCGAAGGCTTGAACCTAGAAAGTTTGCAATACGCTCTTCAGACAATTCTAGGATCCCAAGATGACTTGATCCCTCCTGAAATTCCTCAAGAGGAAGTCGAGAAGGAAACAACCCAAGAAGAAGAATCTTCTCCTAATATCTTTGGTCACCTCTCCGATAGTATCTTCCAAGATAACTTTGAGACTGTGCACCCTTACAATACTAGGAGCAAGACTACGAACAAACCTCCTGCCGATAACACCACAACTTTGTCTCCAAAGCCGTCTAAATCAGCAGAAATTAGGCAGAATAATGCTATCCCTAAAATAGATTATGATGTTGTTGAATATCTTAAGAAATTACGGGCTAACATTTCTATTTATGAGTTGTTGAAATTTCCATTTTTGTTACAGAAAATGTTGCAAAATATTTTAGATAATGGCAAGAATGGTAATTCAAATGGTAACAAGGTTGTGCAAAGCAAAGTTCCGCGGAAGACTTCCACAAAAAATAATCCTGATCCTCAAGATAAAGGAAGCCTTCCTGTACCAAATGTAGATAGTGTAAATAATTCAGATAAGGTAGTCTTAGAAAATGCGAGTAAGAAACCCCAAGCTACATCTCTAAACACTCGCAAGAATGTACCTCTTTTTCTTTTAACTTTCGAAATCTTCAACAGAAATGTGCATAACTGTATGGTTGACTCAGGAGCATCGTCAAACGTGATGCCTTGGTCAGTCTGCCAAAATATTAATGCCAAAGTAGAACCATCTCCTTTGAAAATTATACAACTTGATAGAACAGATGTAAAAGTTATGGGCGAACTGAAAAATGTATTGATTAGATTATCGTCTAACCCAAAGGTTCATCAAGTTATTGATATAATTGTGGTTGATATTCCAGAAGTGTATGGTATGTTTTTGAGCAGGGACTGGTCGAAGCAGCTTCATGGTTACCTCGCAATAGACTGGTCTCACTTATGGCTTCCGGAAAACGGCAAGCCCAACAAGATCAGAGTGAATCGTGAGCGTTACCTCAAGTTCACGGTGACAGACTTGAATGACCCCAATGAACCATATACACCTCCGGCTGATTCACCTGAAGTCCAAGGAATGGACACCTATTTCAGAAATTTCATGGCTGAAGTTTCACCTATCAACAATTCACAACAACAATCCGAGATCAAAGCATATACACAACCAACAGCTTCTATCCAACAGTCTTGTGAGCCTGATGAAAATCAAATTTGGTCTTTATACTTCGATGGTTCCAAGTCTAAGGAAGGAGCTGGTGCAGGCTGCATCATCATTGATCCGACAGGTAATAAAACATTATTGGCTTGTAGATTAGAATTTGAATGTACTAACAATATTGCAGAATATGAGGCTTTATTACAAGGTCTCAGAAAAGCCTTAGACATGCACATTCAAAATCTAGTTGTATTCGGCAACTCAGAGATAGTGGTTAGGCAGGTGAGAAATTCTATACATTGTCTTACCCCGCATCTCAAATGTTACCAATCTGAGGTATGGAGTTTAATAAACAAATTTTCTGCTTTTAATATAAATTCCATTCCTATATCAAATAATACTGAAGCAGATCTACTCGCTAATGTTGCCTCTAAACTTCTTCCTGCAGAAGGCTTATCTCCAAACGCATTCTCCGTTGAGCTATTGTTTCGACCATCTGTCCGTGACAATATCACGAACTGGAGAGTATTTGATGATGATCAGCAGATCATTAACTTTCTGCACATGGAAGAAACCTTTCAAGGAGCTGTGATAGATGAACAAATGCACGATGACAATTTGCATGACTTTACAGTAATACCTAATCCGAAATCTTCTGAAGCTCTATCGGACATGGTAAATCCCTTACCCAAATCTGTTGCTAGACTAGAAAAGTTTTATGATTTTGAAGATAAATTTAAAAAGACGGTCAATTGTAAAACCAACAGTTCCTCATTGTCTTATGAAAAAGTCAATTTAGGAACTACTGAAAACCCTCAATGTATCAACTTAGGCTTGGGATGTTCTAAGCAAGAAAAAGCTGCTTTTGTTAAATTATTTAAAGAATTCAAGGATGTAATTTGCTTGGACTTATGAAGATCTTAAAACTTTCGATCCTAATATTATACAGCATGTCATCCCAATGAAGCCCCAAACCTTGCCTTTCCAACAGAAACTGAGGAAAATGCATCCTAAACTAGAACTGACCGTACAAAAAGAACTGAATAAACTCCTAAGTGATAAAACAATTTTTCCTGTTAGACACACTCAATGGGTATCCAACCTCGTCCCAATGCAGAAGAAAACGGGGAAATTCGACTTTGTGTCGATTTTCGAAACCTCAACAAAGCATCTGATAAAGATAATTATCCTGTCCCTCCCATGGAACAGATACTTCAACAAGTATCTAGTTCCGAGAGGCTGTCCTTATTGGATGGTTTCTCTGGATACAACCAAGTCTTGATGTCTCCGTCAGACCAATTAAAAACTACCTTCCGTACCCCGTGGGGCACTTATGCTTATCGCAAAATGCCCTTTGGGTTGATCAATGCCGGTGCTACCTTTCAGAGAGCAATGGATATTGCTTTCCGAGGCTTGATCAGTCACTCCGTAGTAGTCTACCTAGATGATGTGACCGTTTATTCCAAAAAAAAAGACGATCATCTAGCTCACCTACGAGACGTTCTGCTACGATGTCGTAAATTAGGCATCTCCTTGAACCCCAAGAAGTCTATCTTTGCAGTAGAACAAGGTAAGATACTAGGATTCATTGTGTCTAGCGATGGAATGATTATTGACCCCGAGAGGACACAATTCATTGCCAAACTTCCCCTGCCTATCTCCAAGAAATCCATGCAGTCCTTCCTTGGCCAGATTAATTTCATGAGAAGGTTTGTCCCCAGTTTCTCCGAAATGGTCAGGCCTCTCCAGAACCTGATTAAGAAGGACACCCAATATCACTGGGGACCCACTGAAAACCAATCTTTTAATGATATAAAGAAGGCTATAATTGATGCTCCATCTCTCATGAGCCCTGATTTCTCTCAAGATTTTACACTCTATACTTTTGCCTCTGATCGTTCCTATGCCGCAGTTCTAACTCAGAAGAATGCCGAGAACAACGAAGTACCCATTGCCTTTATGAGCTCTGCTTTCAAAGGCGCTGAACTTAACTACCTAGCAGTCGATCAGCAAGCCTACACTGTCTTCAAGGCAGTTAAGCATTTCCGGTCTTATCTTTTGAAGTCGAGAACGAAGGTCATTGTTCCTTACCCTACAGTTAGGAACTTGTTAGTGCAGAAAGAGTTAGGAGAGAAAAGGGCCAATTGGGTCACCTCCTTGCAGGAGTATGACCTAGAAATTACTCCATCTCATATCGTGAGAGGCCAAGGGTTGTGTAAATTGGTAGTTGATTCAGAAACTGGAATAAAAGAAGATAGTGATACGTCAATCCTAGAACAACGCGATCACAGTTTGATTTGTTGCACACAAAACCTAGTGAGTCCTTGGTACGATGATATTAGACACTATCTTCAACATGGATCAGCACCCCGTCACCTTGACCCTGCCAAGAGAAGAGCTTTGAGACTAAAGTCTACCTCCTTTCATCTAGTTAATGGTATACTGTTTCGTCAAAATGTTGATGGCGTACTGACGCGTTGTCTTGAAAAGGACGAAGCAGAGAGAGTTTTGCTCGAGTTGCATGCAGGTGAAGCCGGTGGTCACTTCAGTGGTGACACCACTGCTCATAAAGTCTTAAGAGCCAGTTATTACTGTCCAACTCTTTTTAGAGATGCCCATGCCTTGTGCCGAAAATGTATCATTTGTCAGAAAGCGTCAGGGCGATTACAAAAACCAGCCTTCCCCTTGCAGCCTGTTACAGTCGATTCTCCTTTCCAGCAATGGGGCCTTGATATCATTGGTCCTATTAACCCTCCATCCTCACAATAGCACAAATACATTGTGACAACCACTGATTACTTTACTCGATGGTTTGAAGCCGCCACGCTAAAAACTGTTAACACAAGTCAGGTGATTGCTTTTCTTAACTCGCATATCATTACCCGTTTTGGTATCCCTGATTGTCTAGTGTTTGATAACGCTTCATAATTTTCCTCTCTTGAAATGATTGAATTCGCCTTAGAAAAAGGAATAAAGCTGAAGTACTCCGCTATTTATTACCCCCAGGGCAACGGCCTAGCAGAGTCAACAAACAAGAACTTGATAAAGATAATCAAGAGAACTGTGGTTGAAAATCACAAGAACTGGCACAACACACTGTTGAATCCATTGTGGGCTGATAGGGTAACACTCAAAGCTGCTATAGGTAATTCCCCCTTCTTCCTGATTTATGGTAGAGAGGCCATGTTGCCACCTCATGTTCTTCTTCCTTCACTCCAATTGTCACAAAAGGTTCAAGAAGAAGAATGTCCCCCTTTACAAAGCCATGTTAACGCACTGATGAAGTTAGAAGAAGTAAGAACCCGAGCTAAGTGTAAACTAGATCAACATAAACAATTGATTAAAAGCTGGTTCGATTCTAATTCTGCTTCTGATAGAAATTTTGAAGTAGGTGATCTCGTCTTAAAGTGGGACAAATCACACGAAGGGAAGGGAGAACACACTAAATTTCAAAATTTGTGGCTTGGGCCGTTTTTGATTGCTAAAAAGTTGGGTCCTAGTTCCTTTCGTTTGCAGAGTCTTGAAGGACGGGTTGACACCTACCCGGTGAATGGCCAAGTCCTGAAAAGATACTTTGCCTGATCTCCATCCTTGTATATTATGTAAATATTCCTTTTGTTTTTATTTTTGACTTTGTTTTCATTATATGATTTTGATTTGATTGGTATGTTTTTGTGTGTTTTGAAACATATGCATGCTTATACATTGAGCCATTCAAACAGAGACCATAGAAAAATCTCTTCGCTGAAATAACTTCCGAAAGATTGTACAAACATCAATGATTTATATTTCTGAAAATGATATTGGAAAATGTTGTTTGAAAGAAGTTTACTATTTCAATCTCTAAGTGAAGTTTCTCATGGTTATCTTTATCTTTTTACGCTGTCCCTTTTCTGTAAAGGAATGACTCAAAAAAGGATGTCTCCCTGTCAAAGTAAGTTGTTTTAGAAATAAAACATTTCTGGAGCTGGATAAAGGACAGTGTCAAAAAATTATGATGAGGTCTAAAAGATATGAGAAAATATCAAGATTTTTCAGCGTCACCCCGCTCAGCTATCTATAAAAGAAAAACAAAAATATTAATAAGAGCTATGGGAAGTGTTTGTAAACCCGCCGGGATACTGAACAGGTCCGCTGGCAGCGGGGCAATGCAAGCATGGCGCCAAGACAACTTCGTCGGGGTACTGAACAGGCCTGCTGGCAGCGAAGCAATGTCGGGTAAATGAAAATCTGTAAAAATTATAAGAAACCTCTTTTAAAGGTCCTTTATTCTAATCTAGAACTTCTTGACAGGATAAAGACATCCGAGTGGGTTAAATGGCAACCCTGTCGAGGCTATGGACGCCTGCTGGTAGCAGTGGCCATGCCAACAGTATTGAATATTTTATCATAAAAATCATGACTTACTGATCTTTAGGACTATTATTGGTTTGCATCTTTTAAAACTTTGCTGGAAAAGATAGTTGATGATGATGTACTACGATTTTCTGGTTGTTCTTTCCAAGTTGAATTTTTCTTTGCTGTCCTGATCTGAATTCATTTCTTATGACAGAGATAACTGCTTCGCCCAGCGTGTTGCCATTGTTGGTAGCCAATTCATTTTTTTAATTTACCCTAAGAAGCTGCCTACACCCCTTGTCTCATTAATGACAAATCATCGTCGCATTGTGAAACAAGACATCGTATTCATTTTTGCAACAAGTGCAATGTTGGTTTCACTTTATTTTTCACAACTGAAAGTGTGAAAACACCTCTTTTGTTGCTTTGACTGTCATCGACTTTTATTGATTTTGCTGAAAGACACTTGATCATTGGTTTATTACATGACTGCAAAATATTTTTCAAACTTATACTCTTACCTTGATTGCGCATTTAAGATCTGTTTGATTACTAGGTCATTGAGTATGAAGATTTACTGGTTATATTTGACTCTATAAATGTTGTGATTGATTTTGGTTTTATATGCTTTGATCCTTCTTATTATGAGCTCTTGACTTATTGATCGTATGAGATTTTTGGTTGTAATGTTCTAAAAACTTTGAAATATAAACACTTGGATGTGCAACGAATGCATTGATAAGTTTATAAGGTCGATTTGGGAATAAAAACTATGGTTTGAGTTTCACAAAGGCACATGGATTAATCTTTTGGATTACTATGAGTTGAACCGATGCTTGGTGTATTGTTTTATGAGTTTTGATATTACGTTGGGTGATTATAGTTTCAAACTATGCATTGGCATCAATGAATTAACATCAGTTTGAAACGTTGAATTGACATGACAGACCGTGATTAATGTTGGATTTCATGTTGATTTGGGCTATACACTTGGCGCATGATCACAACATATGGTGGTGGTTCTATTTCGGATGAATGGCACGTTGATATGTTTGTACACCTGTTTGGTTGGCCGATACATAGGTTTTAAATGATTATGATTATGGATTGAACAACACTGTACACAGTCATTAATACATTGCGTGGGGGTGGTAATCCCACCACCTTCGCACGCATGCATTTAATTCCGGCCTCCCTGAGCGCTAAAACTGTTAAACCTTATCATTTGTGACCTTGTGCATTGTTTTGTCCAAGTTCAAACCCCACCATGCACAGAAGCTATGGCTCCTGTCGTAAGGGCCGAGCCCAACAGGTGTCAAGCACTGTTAATGTTTGACGGTGCGTATAGCGACTTGGAAGAGTTCGGGTGGCTTCCATTTATAAGGAAATTCGATGGTTATAACCTCACTGTGGCATGACAATTTGCATTGTCGTTCGATGGCTACCAAGCCAAAGTTGGAGATGTCCAGCTTGAAGTCACTGAACAATTGCTTAGCTCGGCAACCAGCTTGCCTGTCATGGGAAAGAAGTGGTCCAAAAGTTGCAAGGTTGATGATGTCTCGTGGACTTTGTTATTTCAGTCTCGGACAGTGAACTCATGCGACAAAGGTTTGCCTGCCAAGATGTTGAAACCCCGCTGGTATGATCTCTTGATGATTATCAAGCAATTTGTTACTTGTGAAGGCAGGTACGGGTTCATTTTCTTGTTTCACCTGCATTTATTAATGGTGTTTATAGGTTTCGAGCTTAGTATGCCCCATTATTTGCATCGAAGTTTGTTCAAAATGGCTAAAAGGTACAAGCACAGCCAAGCTGACACCAGCCTCTTCCATTTGGGGTTGATTAAAATGATAGTGGCGTACGAGTTAAGGTTACATGGTGATTGTTGGGGTGATTTTCTCAGTCGTAATGGCTTTGAAGAATCAAACCCTCCACAGGTTGATAAGCCCGTGGTGACTGAGACCAAGCCTACCCCTATGCCCTATAGCCTTTTACTACCCAAACCTAAACCCGATTCACCTACAAGTTTGCCTATGGCTGTAACTAGACATGTCGAAGTTGATAAACCTGCGACCAAAAAAGCCAAAACCTAAGACTGGTGCTAATTCGAAAGGCAAGAAAAATGCAAGGTTAATCTCACGCATGGCGAGGAATAAACCCAAGCCCCCTATTAAATTAGAGCCTATCGTGGTCAGCGAGGACTCAGATTCTGAAGTTGAACGTTTTCTTGCCGATGAGTATCCTTACTCGGAAGGCTTGTGTAACAAACCTCCTTATGATTTTGTCAAGAATTTGCCACCCTGTTTACGGGATAACCCCGACTTCCCTGGTATTGAACCACCCCATCAAACCCTTGGTGAATCATCGAAACTCTCAACTGATCAACCTGTTGCTGCACCTTGCGATAAATGTGGGTTATGGTTGGAAAGATACTACTTGGATGTACCTACGTTGCAATCCAAAATTCACGATTTGGAAAACCAAGTGGCAAAGCTCACTAGTCAGAATGCAAAGATGCAACCCTCCGATAAGAAGCAACGAACCACGGGTTCGATCTTGTTCAAAAATTTCGAGTCTGCTACTGCAATTGTCAATTCAAAATTGACATAGTTACAGCAACTGTGATGGTATAATTTTCGCTCATTTATATTACTCTCTGTGTATATATTTCACTTGCTCTGTTTCATAAGCATACTTTGTTGTATATAATGTTTGTTTTATAAATCAGTAATTGTTATAGTTTAGTATTTGATTGGATTGGTTTTGATTCGATGGATCATCGGTGATATGATTGTTCAAATTTAGCTCAACGCTCTGTTAATAAGACAAGCTGTTAATATTTTGAAAACGAACTGTTGTTGATATCCCGATATCCCGATTAATAAATGGATTAACTGTTTCAATTTCCTTCTATCAATTTTCATACTTTTCTGTTGATACATCATCGAATTGCAACTGATTCAATTTGATTGCAACTTATTCGATCCATATATTGTTTGAATTGGATTCTGGTTAAGGTAACGATATGATTTCTATAATTAACTCCGTGAAGATTTGTGTTGATTCATGAATCTGTAGATTTTATCGTGCCTCTGTCCATTGAATGTGTATAGATTCTTGGGTTGATATGATTTCATCCGATTAAAATGGAATCTATTTACATATCGTGCTTTTAACTAAGTGATGTTAATTTGCTGTTATGATTATAATTGGTTAATGGTAGTTACGACCATTGTTTTCGGTCATAAACGGTGAACTGTTTGAAACTCAGCAAAGGTTTACTATGTCTGGATTCTATGGATAAAGTTATGCATGAAATCGTGACAGCTTTCTATATTAGCAATGGATTAAATGATATGGATCCTATAATGATTGTGTTGTATTCTCATACGATTTGGTTTACCATTGATTGCATTCATAGAATAGTCTTGTTAAGATTTGATTCAATTTTATGTCAAATGGAAAACCATAGTATTCCTACTCTGTACCGATTATATTCTGTTCGATTTGGTTTGATTTAAAGAATTATTTTTATTGAATCATTTAATTATTAAAATATGGTTGGATTTGATTTGATTTGATTATATATCTGGTCCTGTTTATTATTCTAGACCAGCTACAGAATCAGAAGATTTTGTAGCTGAGTCTATAGAGTCATTTTTTATTGTTTTCTTAATAAAATACTCCTCTAACTTGATATTTGTGTCTAATACAGGAAAATTCGAATTGGCAATGGATAGGAGGAGCAGTTGGAAGATATCTTAAGGATTTCACTTGCATTTTTAGTTACTTAGTTTAAGGGATTTTGGGATTATTCCCAGATTGTGTAAAACTTATTTGGCATTATCCACAAGGATGTTTTACCTTGTGAGAAACCTATATAAACCTATGGTTTTGTAATAATCGATCATCCTTAGTCATGGGAGAACAAGGATATGTAATTCTGATTCAAACTGGAGCAGAATTGGTGTTTTGTCATAGCTTTTTCTTTTCAATATAACAACACTTTGTTCCATGTTTCATATATCATCTTGTTTATGGTTTAGTATTACTTTGTTATCTAAATCAAATGCAAATGATATAATTTCTTTACTGTTATACATATCTTGTTGCTTCCAAATAGATAAAAGACATAACAGTTGTTGATTCATTTGGTGAATGATAGCTTTTTCTTCTTCATAAATTGAATTGTTATATATAAGCTTGCTGCATAATAGGTTTCCCTTTTGCAGGAGTTTGTAATCAGGAAACTGTTATGATTTTCTTTTATGTCTTGTTTGTCCTGTAACATACTTCAAGAAGCAGCACAGCTGATCATTTGTGAGAATCTTAAGGGATAAATAGTGTGAATTTCTTCCTCCAATCAGCTTAAGAAGCAATCATACACAGGGCAAACTTGGAGCGATTCCAGGTCAATTAGTATTTAGTCTACCGTTTTCATTAAGTAGTTTAATATAGATGTAATCGTAGTTAGATTCATATTAGATTGTTTAATTTCAGTAAATTATATTAGATTTTTTAATTTTAGCTAGTTTACTTTCTTATTCATAAATCATAAAATCAAAAAAGAATTATCTTCGCTGTTTTAGGACAGCAAGCACATCAGTTTCACAGGTTTTATTCAAATCTGTAGATTGTAGATAATGCACATTTGTGAATAAACCGTAATCAATTTGATAATTAGATAGTTTATTTAAGTTATTATAATCATAGTTAGTATCTTGTATATATAATAGTTAGTAGTTCATAGTTAGATTAGTAAAGTTAGTTTCTTTCTTTGTTTTATTAGTTTCTAGTTTCCTTTATTCTAGTTAGTTTCTTGTATTTAGTTATAGTTTAGTTTGTTTTATTTACTTTAGTTAGATTTCTTAGCTCAGATCATTTCTCTTTGGTTTTCATAGAAGACCTTAGAGCGGCCAACGGCGCCGTTAAACTCATCAGGGTGGTCCATTCCAAATGGCTTGGGTTATTTAGACAACCCCGGACCGGTTCCACTCTCCCAGTTGACGGACGGTCATTTTCGCCCGTCAACACTTCCATACCATAGGTAGATTCACTGCTTCCAACATGCGTCCATAGCCTTGACATGGTTTCCTTTTAATCCATAAATGAGCCAATATCCTCAACAAATAGTTTGAATCATCTTTTCCGAAAAAGGCTACTATCTTGGTTTGGTAGCCAGATAGTGACAATGCCACTCACTAGATCGTAACCGAAGTGAACAAGCCGACTCTTGATGAGACCTCTAGTCCTTTGATGCTAAATTCCAAAGGCCATTGCCTTGGTGTGGTAGCCATAGTGGGAATGCCACTTATTTTAATCTCTTATGATCATGGTAGGTTGGCTCATGATGATACCTCCTATCCTTCTTGGGAGAAGGTTATTTTCTTTATTTATATTTATTTATTTTATTATTATTTCCCCTATTTTTTTATTTAGGATTTATTAAGGGAGGCTCATCTACTCCTTAAGAGTGTGGGATGGTGTAAGAAGTGTAATAATGCCAAGTAAAAATGTGCCTTAGACTCCTTATTATTATGTGAAGTAAAATTATCATTCAAGTATATGTATATATATAGGGGAAAGAAACGAATTATGGTAGTTAAGGATTATGAACAATATTAAGACAATTCAGAAAAATCAATCCATGAACAATTTGATAAGGTATGATAGATATTACTCAAAAATAAAATGATAGATCGTTACCATGATGATTAGAAGTAGTTTTGTTGAAAATTTAGTTAGTGAATTTGGTACCCAAAGGAGTGGCTAAACGTATCAGAAGGATGTGTTGTTGGTGAAGAATCATTACTTTCAAAGGAGAGGAACAACAACAGGGACAACCGCAAAAAGAAACAACAGTTGTTTCTTTTGAATGAACAAAGCTACCCAAATAAAAGGGAACGAGAATCGCGACAAAGGGAATGGCAGTTTTTACATTCGAATGAATGATACAACTCACAAAAGGGAATGAAAATCGAAACAAAGGGAACGACAATTGTTACGTTCAAATGAATGACACTACTTGCAAAGGGAACAACAATCACAACAAAGGGAATGGCATATGTTACATTAAAATGAACGATACTACCTGCAAAGGAAACAATAATCACAACAAAAGGAATGACAATTGTTACATTCAAATGAACGATACTACCCGCAAAGGGAACAAAAATCACAACAAAGGGAATGACAATCGCAACAAAGGGAATGATAGTTGTTATGTTCGAATGAACGACAATGATGATGCTGAAATTTCAACCATCTAATTAAGTGATTGGATACCCCCCGCAGACATTTTTGTTTTAGAGAATCTATGATTGATTAGTCATCAGCTAAATTGACTTAACTTTTATGGGTAGTTTTATTCGATGATTGAAGTATTGGATGGTTTTTTAGTGTCATGCATTCATTTTATATTTACTACAACTGTGCATTCTTTTAGTGTATTCGCCCAACTTTTTGTTGCAGAGCATGACATATTCATATCCTGTGTAAAACAAGGTTTATATTCGATGGATTATTTAAAGTGAGACAAGAGAAATTTGAATTTTTGAATAAGGAACATAAAAAGAGTGCTAATTATATTCATTACAGTCATCTTTTCTAGTTTTTATTATCCAAATCTCTTTATAGTCACTTTCCTAGAAAGAACCTAAAAAATCGATCAAATCTTTAAAGAAAACTGTATACAATATGTACAGTACTAGAAAGACAACAATTTCATGGAACTAAAGTTCTTGGGTTACCTTCCCAACCAGCTAAAATCTGAACAGTAGGATCATTACCTACTTCTTGGAAAGAAGATTCTTTTGAAAGCGGTTGATGGTAGAGTCATAGCCGATGTCCATGTTGGAATAATGTAGAAATTAGGATGCTTAGTTAAGATTTATGTAACTAAGTTGTTGTGTGTCTTTCATGTTTAGGTTTTCATTAGTTTCAGATCCACATTTATAGGAGATCTATTCAAGTCTATTTCATGCACCTTGTGCTATATATATGTAATTAATTTACATTAATAAACAATCAAGTGGTGAGCTCTGCTCATGGGTTCTGTAAATACATCTATTTTGTTTGATATGGTATCAAAGCATGAGGGGCTTGGGCCAACTCCCTCACAAGAGTGCCCGGGATCCTAAGAGTGAGTTGTCGACTGTTGCCAAGGTCTGTGGAAGTTGTGTGTTGGAGCAGTTATGTATTGAGATGAAGAATGAGAAGCCGCCACTGCGAGCTGTGTTCAAGGATGTTGTTGGAGGAGAGCATGGACATTGTTGGAGGATCGCTGAGGGGAAATCGCTTCAGAGAAGCATGCACAAAATCACGTGTAAGAAGGATTTTACATTCACTAGCCAAGTTTGTGGAGGGATTTACATTGTGTGGAGATTTTGAAAGCTCCTGTATTCAAAGAGGGCGAAGAGCTGGGGGAGCATCCCTGCTAGTATTGCTTCGATTATGTACATAGGCGTATCACTAGTGCGAGGCATCGCTTAGACACTTTTGGTTGAATGAAGTCGATGGTTCAAACCATTATAGGGCAAGCCGAAGAAGTAACAGTGAAAATTTTTGTCAAAAGACGCGATCATTCACTAGTTACGCAATCTCTTCATGTAGGATCGATACTGTAAGGAAGTAAACATCTACTTTAGATTCTAGAGGAGACGCTAGCCAAATTTGCTGGTCTCAAGGTGCATGCTTGAAAGTATAGAACTGATGAGCATTACTCCCAGCAACCAATACACGACCATTCGGTAGAAAATTAGCAATGGAGTGATACACGCGAGGAATCATAGTCACTTGGAGAACAGAAAACGAAAGATGTCCTGGATTTTAAATCACTGGATTCAAGATGGGTTGCGAAGCAAAATCGAAGCCCTGAGAAAATGAATGCATCAAGAATGGCGCACTCAGAAGATTAATCTCCAAGGCTGTGAGCTAACCAGTGAGAGTAACAACCATAGTAAACATCTTCCCAAGGAGAACTAATTGAGGAGGCAAGATCACTAATTGATCAGGATCTCCCCAACCTATCTTGCATGTGGCTATAAAACCTGAATTGCTGGCAGGATTGGAACTAAGACATGTCATTGTCGGCTCATTTGAAAGAGTGGAGAGAGATGATCGCTCTACAATGAGGTGGATCACTGTCTATGGTGGATGGGATTGCGAGGTAGATCACTCTATAGTGAGGTGGATTTCATTGTAATCCATGCTTGAGAGGAAAATTAATTGGCCTACCCAAGCAAAGCTTTTGATGTCTCGGAGTTCCGAGCCATTTCTATTGTTTAATTGTCTGAATTGATTTCAGTTACATTTCCAGTAACGTTCTGCAAGATGTTCGAGGCACCCCCGATCACCTATGTCCACAGTGTAGTGTGAAGGAGCCTATACGGACGAGGCATGAAGTAGTATCTGTGCACTAGAGACCGTGAGAATAACCAACACCTGTGTGGAGTTGACTAGAAGATGTGTGACTTGGAGTGGAACACCAGCGTGGAGAGTGAAGGACAAGTTGTTGAGAAGGGTAGCGACGTGTGGTGTTGTGATTCACGTGAGGAAGAGGAGAAAATGTCGGGGGAGATTTCATAAGCTCCGGATTACTGCAGACATGTCGTTGTCAGAGAGATCGTTGCATGTGAAGGAGATCGTTGCTAGTTTGAATACACCATCGAGCTGAGATGAAAGTGTTGAAGGCGCAGTGAAGGCATGGTGAACGAGGAAGTTGTTGCATTGTTGATTGGAAGGAGAAAGATTTGGTGGTGGCTGCAAAGAATTCGTGAAGGGAAGAGATGTTAGCATACAAGATAAGCTTCCATGGGTTGGAAAAGGAGACTTAAACAATTCCAGAGAGAACTCAAACAAATGGGGAGAAAGATTCAAAGAGCAGAGGAAATATATTTTGCAGGTAAATATAAAGTGTCTTCAACAGTAGCCGAGGAACACATATCTGATGGAGACCTGGATCAGATTGCGGATCTGGAGCAGATTGATGAAGATGAAGAAATCAATAAAATATTGAAAAGGTTAATGTCAGTTTTACCATCATTTTTAGGTCAAAATTTTGATCTTTAGAAAATGAAAATGGAAGGTTTACTTGGATCAGTAGATTTATGGGAATTTGTTCAAAATGGTTATGAATATCCTACTGAGAAGAGAAGAGATAAATTAACATTATATCTTGTTAGTTCAACATTGAATAATGGCATCTTGTCTGCTCTGTTATATGAATTTGGTGAAATAGAGAATGCAAAAATGTTTTGGGATAATCTAGAGATGAAGTTTAGTGTGAGGGGGAGTAAGATAGCTAAAGACACAATTAATCATGTCACTTCTGTTGAAAATGGTGAGAGTATTGATAGTCTTATAAATGAAATAAAGACTGGAAATGATTGCATTGAAATTGCAATGATTGATGATGAAAGTGTGTATGTAGTTGATTGTGATAATGAGAATGAAAACCTTGTGGAGGAAGATCTATTTGAAGGAGAGACATATGATGTCAGATTTGATGAAGACAATTCATCTAATGACGAGTGGTCAAAATTGATGCATGAGAAACATCTTGAATTTGTTCTACTTCAGTCCATTTTCTAGAAAAGGAGAACCAGACCCGTCGATGGTAACTAAAGTATCAGTATCATTATCATGAACTTCATTGATTTCTTAAAGTCCCATCCAACTTGTCTACAATTTCCCACAAAAATCATGAAATCTAGAATCATAAAGAAGCACCCAATCACCTTTCTAGAAGGATTTCTTCTTGATATGCTTATTGTGTCAGCTAGATCTCTGTTGCTGAATAATAGTTGTGAACTAAAGGTGAACATGAATGCTTCATATAACTCATTGAGCTACTGTAAGCATTGTGTGTGTGCCTCTGTAAGATCCAATCCAATTTCCTAGGCCATTCTTAGAGTCTTGATCTTAAATTCAATTGGAAAGATAGGTTATTTTCCAAAGACTAGGTGATAAGGAGAGTAGCCAGTAGTGTTACACCATGTTGTGCGATAGGCTTGTAAGGAATTTGGAAGCTTGGCTGCCCAATTGTGATGGTTTGTCGAAAATATTTTTGTCAAGATTGCCTCCAAGACTTTATTGGTACTTTCCACTTGTTTGTTTTCCTATGGGTGGTATGGGGAGGTAACTCTGTGTTTAATGTGATAATTGCACAGAGTGGCCGAGATTTTATGTGCTATAAATTGTGACCCTCCGTCGATGATTACTTCCCTAGTTAATCCATAGTGTACAAATAATTCAAAGAGAAATTCAATGATTTCTTCCTCAGTTGTGTTTGGAAAGGCCACTGCTTCTACCCACTTGGTCATATAGTCTATTGCAACTAGTTTATAAGCTTTCTATTTTGATTTTGGGTTGAAGGGGAAAACAAAATCCAGTGCCCATCTCTTGAAAGGTTATGCCACCACTTGTTCTTGTAGGGGAATTTCATTATCTTGGCCTGGTCAACCCATCCTCTGACAATTGTCTTAGTCCTGGTCATACTTCTTTGCATATTTGAATATTGAGGGCCAATAGTAGCCCATCTACAAAAACTTATGCCCAGTTCTGCAGTCTGCAAAATGTTCACCACAGGGCTCATCATGACCTGATTTCAAGACATCATAAATTTCATCGTATCTAACACATCTTCGGATATGAATATCGAACCCGGTGTGGAAAATATATCCACCAATCCAGGTGAACCATGCATTGCGTTGAACGATTAATTTCCTTTCTCTTGATGAAAGGTGTGCTGGTAGTTTCCCAGCTGCCAGATAATTCACCACATTGACGTACCAAAGTGTCCTCATAGTGATAGCGAACAAGTGTTCGTTTGGAAATTAGTCTTCATTTGTCAAAGAGTTATCTATTTTGGGTATGCGAGACAAGAAATCTGCAACAATATTCTCTCTTCTGGGCCGATCCTTAATGGTGATGTTGAATTCCTACAATAGAAACAACCATCAAGTAACCCATCCATTAGTAATTGGTTTGTTGGATAAATATTTGATAACATAATGATGAGTATACAAAATAAATGGATAGCCTGTTATATAGTGGCGAAACTTTTTTT
>JASDQU010241755.1:169297-194718 GCA_032191745.1 Picea mariana | reverse complement strand
AACTACTTCAACCAATTCTAATTTGCTTAAAAGAAAAAGGAAAGGGAGGAACAAGAGGAGAAAAGAAGGAGAAGCATACTAAGGTTGCTCTTTGAGTTTTTGTTGAGATAATTCAGTTTTCATTCATTCCTTAATTCATTAGAAGCCTAATTCTTTTTTATGATAGCAGGGTCCTATTGTAGACAGCAAGATTCATGGTTGAATTACATCATTCAGACACTTGTTTTTCAGAGGTGTTGATCTATCTTTGATAGTTTGTGTAGACTTGTCGATTTGTGAATTAGATTTCATGACTGACAAAGGCTATTGTGAACAGTCGAGTGGGCAGCAATTTGTGGCAAGTTGATCCAGCTTTTAAAGTTCATTTTTTTTATTTTCTGTCAAAAGTCCTTTTGTATGTTTCATCGGGGACGTCTAAGTTTGACTTTGGTGCAAAAATTCCTTAGGAAATTTTGTAAAGAGAACGATTCTTTGATGAATTGGAATGAAATAAAGGATTACTTTATGTCTCATATGTTTTGATTATTAACTTGGTGTCTTTACTTCTATCTCTATATTTATTTCAGCATTTGATATGTTCAGAAAATTACATAAATAATTATTTTTTCAGCAAGCTTTTATTTATAAAAAAATAGCCTAAGCACTTGTAAACCATACTTGTGAATTAGGATATCAATTTTGTTGGCTATAAACATAGGGTGATATTCCTGTCTATCTTGCTTTAGCCAAGTAGGATGTGAAAATGTTTGAGTAATATCATTTCATAGTTTTTCCTCAACATTTATTTGGCAACCATACATGGGAGATCTTCAATATCTCTCTGGTTAATTTTTATGCTTGATTAGCATCGAATACATCTATTTTTTCTAATATTGATTCTTGATTGTTTTATTTCTTAATGACTGTGCCTATTGCAAGGTAGCCCAATATTGAGCACGGTCTTCAAGATTAGACCAGCATTGCTTTGAATTTGTTCAACACCATTTTAGACATTGCCAATACTCGTGTTGAGCTTAATCATTCATGGGCAGCAATTGAACGAGATATTGGTGCCCAAGAGCGTTGGGAAGCTAGATTTAGATAGCCTAGAAATCAGCAATAACCTACTTGTTCCTTTAATTTTGACCTTACTTTCATGTCCTTAGACTCTCGTGTTTCTAGAAGAAGAAGAGGCTTATCACCTAAAATTAATCCTATTGTTGAAATAGGAAGAAGGAATGTTGTGTTATCAACCCAACAAAGTTCTCTAAGGAGAACTTTGTCTCATTCATCCATTTCATCTTTCTCTCCCTCACCTATCATCCACAAGATGGCATCTAGTGGTGGCTCTGGTGGCACTGGAAGTGCTTCCTCTTCGCAGTCTTAAACTTCGTCAGTGATTGGTAGCTTATATAGCCACCATATCCATGTCCAATCTACCACAAATCCCACCAAAGTCATTAAAAAGTATGGGATTTTTCAGTTTGAAGAAGACGCCACAACCACATCATGGCATGTGTCCTCTCCTCTTAACCCAGCACCTGCTACTCATCCACTTCCTAAATTCAAAGAGAATCTCCCTAGGTTTTCAGGAAATAACATTGTCACTACAAACGAACACTTGGTGGCATTTTCTAATGCTTGTCACAACATAGGAGAAAATGACAATGATACTTTCATGTGCTTATTCGTCAATTCCTTGGAGGAAAGGTTGTGGCCAATTTCTTTGACCTTTCTCCTAAGATTCTGTCTACTTGGGAGGAGTTAGTTTATTGGTTCAGATCCACCTATGGACAATCTAAAGGCCTAGCCGAGCAGTTACGGGAGTACAATAACATCACCTATAAGGATGGTGAGACCATCAAGTCTTTCAACTTGCATTTCACTAAGTTATACAATCAAATCCCTGAACTCATTCAACCTCATAACGAAGCCACTTTCATGCATTACCACAATGCATT
This sequence comes from Picea mariana, assembly GCA_032191745.1. Classification (NCBI taxonomy): domain Eukaryota; kingdom Viridiplantae; phylum Streptophyta; class Pinopsida; order Pinales; family Pinaceae; genus Picea; species Picea mariana. The sequence continues at coordinate 192,778 of JASDQU010241755.1, read as the reverse complement.
ACCTTCCCCCTATCGTCATAGGCTTGAGGAAAAGGCCATTGATAACCTCAGCTCTGCTCTGCATACTTGTTTAGAGTATGAAGAATAGCTCGAAAGAACAGGTATACCCCAAGGAGAATCAGTTAAACAGACAGACATGTATGCCCTCTTACAACTAGTACAAGATATGAATAATCGTATGATAGTGTATGAGGGAAAGGGGACGGTCTCCCCTCTCACCCCTGGAGCTCCATCCTCTTCTGCACCCCCCTTTAGAGACCCAATTGAAAACAATTTTCAGCCTAAAGCTATATTTCCTCGAAGTTGGTGTAACTTTTGCAAGGAGCACCACGAGGAAGCCACATGTGAGGTAAGGAACAGTGTCAAAGATAAGATCTTTTGTAAAAGACCAGAAACTACCATCGTTGTCCTAGATTTTGCAGAGCCAGAAGATGTCATGATCATCAATACTAGGAATAAATCCTACACTCCCAAAGGAAAATATGATCCTCCCCGCAATTATTCAAGCCCAAGCTCATCACCACCAGCTGCTACAGTTCAGGTTCTTAAGGTTCTTGATAGTCAAGGAACAATTTTCCCTCTCCCCTCTTCCAAATACAATATTCAAAATTAGTTGGCCATCATGAAAGTAGATGCCACCCTCCTGGACATGGTTGTCATCCCTGAACAACAGAAGCATCTAAAACAATTCATGGAAGGAAAATATTTCATTGTAGCCAACCTCTCTGAAGAGGTGGATGAAGAAGATTCATCTTTAAATAAAGTAGGTGTACATAACTTTAGATACCCTGTAAAAATCCCCCCTTTTTATATTTGTCTAGAGATTATGGATAAGATCGCCCATTATTGCCTCATTGATGGCAGTTCAGGCCCAAGTGTGATGTCGAAGATTATTATGGAATATTTAGGCTTGTCTTGTACAAATGAAAATGCCAGGAGCATGCTCTCTTATAATAGTCTACAACAAAACACCATAGCTGAGATTAAAGATGTGACCTTAGTTTGGTGCGCACACCCTGAAATAAGGACAACCCTTAGCATTCAGGTAATTAACATTCCAGTAAGAAATTAATCAATCATCTTGAGAAGAGATTGGAAAGCTTTGACGGATGGATACCTCTCACTCGATGGGACACACTTATTCGTTCCTCGGAATGGAAAAAAAATTATAGTCCTTAGAGAGGGAAGGATTGAACACCTTACATAGAAAGTGTTCCACAACCTAATGTGAACTATATCGAAGAGGACCTAGGGGTGTATTCCATTTTTTCTGAGGAAGATAATATCCCCTTGGAACAGATTGATTTAGATGATGGTATGTGGCACATGCACTTCGATGGTTCATGCTCTAGTGAAGGTAACGAAGCTGGCATAATATTGTACTCTCCTGTTGGGAAAATTCATAACATTTTTTACAGGTTGGACTTTTGTTGCACAAATAATGTCACTAAATTCGAAGCTTTATTATTAGGCATTGAAAATGCATATAATCTTGTCTATGGTCACCTTTCAGTTTTTGGAGATTCTGAGCTTGTTGTGAACCTTGTACATAAGATTTACTCTCCTAGCAACAAGTTGATGAAACGATACACCCAAACTGTTTGGGCGCTTATCTCAAACCTATTATCTTTCAACATCACTCATGTTAAGAGGGAATTGAACTCAAGAACTCAATGGCTGATCGGTTAGTTGTTTTTGCAGCCTCTCCTAGTCGACAACTTTTGCCACACAGACCTGATTGTACTTTTCAATCTCTATATCCTCCACATGTCCCTAACAATATAGAATATTGGCAAGTCTTCTCCAGCAAGGAGAGCATATGTGCTTTCATTCAAAATGAACCCTATAACCTCAAGGAAATCATATCCATGGAAGATAACAAGATTCCTAAAGTATTGAATCMTCTAGAGAGTTYGTTTTCATTGAGTGATGTAGGCAATAAATAGAAACATAAAGAAGAGGAGTCGAAMAGGAAGGTGGTTGAAACCATCTCCTTGAACATTGGGAYAYYMRAATCTCCAAAGAATGTTAAAATAGGTGCCCAATGTTCTGATGAAGAAAAAATTAAGTTTGCCAAGCAACTTGGTGAATTTCAAGATGTTTTTTCTTGGTCTTATGAGGATCTTCAAGGTTTTGATCCTGGTCTTATACAGCATTCCATCCCCATCAAGGAAGGCATAAAACCAGTTAGGCAAAAACAAAGACCTATCAACCTTGCATTGGAAGCAACTATTCGAAGGGAGTTGGAAAATTTCTTGAAGGCTAGAATCACCCTTCCGGTCAAGTACCCTGAGTGGGTTTCCAAATTAGTTCATGTTCTGAAGGTCACTGATCATATTAGCTTCTGCATTAATTTTTTCACATCCAATCAAGCTATTATGAAAGATCTCTTCCCTCCCCCTAATATGAAAATGATTATGCGGCAAGTTGTAAAGTCACAGAGGATGCCCTTACTTGATAGTCTTTTTGGTTACAATCAAATCAAGGTAGAAAGGTCAGATGCATACAAAACTACCCTTATTACTCATTGGGGTACCTTAACTTACGAATGTATGCCTTCAGGCTTATCTGTTACAAGTACCACTTTTAAAGGATCTATGCAAATAACTTTCAAGGATTTGATCGGTAAGATTATTCATGTTTACCTTGATGATCTAATCATATACTCTAAAGGACTATCAATTGTCTCAAAGTTTCAAAAACTATGGTTGGGTCCTTTCAAAATCTCTTTTGTCTTGGGTAATAACTCTTACATTCTAAAATATTTACAGGGGTGATTATTCTCCTACAGCACTAACGGTTCTCACTTGAAACATTACGTGGAACCAACTTGAAACGTTTTAAAGCTGTTTGGATTTTCTGTATATTAGTAGTCTAGCTATGTTTTCATTTTTTCGTTGTTTTTCATTTCTGCTTTTATAGTAGTTTGATTTCTGCTTATTTTTTGATAATCTTCCTGCTACTTTTACAATTCTGTCATTTTATTTTCTGATGTTTTAAATTTTGTAATATTAAGTCTATCGTGATTTTATTGCTTTTTCTTCTTTTAGTTGATTTTGGTTCAGAATAAGATGTTGGATCAATTCTGCCACAGTAACATTCATGCAAGATATTATTTGTCAATAATAATCAAGCTTACACAGTTGTTACGATGTTCACGCTGGAAACATAATTGAATTTGTTATCCACTTTCATTGTTTTCTTATAAGGAAATTGGTTATCTCTCGCTTTTGCTTTCCATTTCTTCACCCATTTGAGAATTTAAAAGAGCAAGTTCATGTTGGCACAAGGGAAGACCCAGGGTTCAGTTCTAACAGCCCACCAACAAGCCCTAACTACTGGCCCTTTCGGCAACACCTACGAAGCAGACGCAGTCTCACCCGAAGTAGCAATACGGGGTTGTAGGACACAGGTGTCTACAACCAGAGGAAATGCAAGTGGAATCAAGGAAACCACACATGGAGATCTGATTATTCTTTCCAATCATAAACGTACTTCGCATAGTTATATGTCAGATCTAACATACTAATGCATCAACAAAGTAACAGAAGAAAAGAACAAAGCATCAATCACACACAACACAAGATATAAGTGGTTCACCCTCTCCCTAGGGCTATGTCCATAGAACTGTACTTTATAATATACTAAATGGAAGCATACAATTCTATCTGCACTCTTAGCTTGCAGATCTTTCTCTCATTCCCTCTTCTCTCCTCTCTATCTCCCTGCGCACCCAGCTGCAAAGTTAGTCTTCGCACCCAGTTGAAGATCTTACAATACAAGAATGCTCTCACACTCAGCACTTCTTTTTCTCTCAAGACAACAGTGATAACAATCAATACCCTTTTTTCTCACAATAGCGAACCCAATAACAAACCCATCTTCTCTCATCTAGGTTCTTATTTATACATTACAATAACTCACCGACAACCTTAGGTCGAAACCTAGGTGTCAAAACCCTAGATACCAAAACCCTAGGTCAACTTGACCCACGTTTTCCGGGCTTCTCCAACCTGTCTTTCCTTCCTTCCCGCGAGGTGCTCCAAAGCATCCAACAGTGGATTTTTCTTCTTGATGAGTTGTCCACAATCCATAATCCTTGTTGATATGTTCTCCTTGATCCTCTCATCCAATGGCTCGTTATCTCACACTTCGCTCCATCTTTTATGCTCCTTTGGCCACTTCGACCCATTATCAATCAGTGTGTCTTCTGCGCAGTTCGCATTTCATATTTTCTCCCATAATATTTTATTTCTTCCATAACCAAGGGCCAACAGGCCCCCAACACTCACCTATGACTCGTTCCGAGGCACTTCAGATCTGATCCTTCTATTTTTCTTAGACTTCAAACTGCGTGGAGCAGCCTGTGCATTTTCTGTATCCTCCCCAACTGTGTGCAAATTGTTTTTTCTGTGTCTGGTACCCAGTTTCAATTGCACCTGGTACCTAGACCCTTCTTCTTCTACTTCTACTAAGAGTTGCAAGGTAGTTGGTTGTCATAGTACAGTTTCGACCGACTCCCATTTACCAAACCTTCCTTCCATTCTCCACTTGAAGTCTTCAACTGTGAAACTCCTCCTTTCATGACATAGACAACCTCATATGGCCCCAACCAATGTGTTCTGAACTTCCCTAGATGTTTTGTGAACTTGTTGTCATATACCAGTACCAGATCTCCTTGTTTAAATGCCTTCTTCTTGATGTGTCTGTCATGGTAGGCCTTCTCTCCTTACTTTTGTACTTGTTGATGGAATCATGCAATAAATCTGTCTTCTTCCAGTTCTATCAACTACGCGAGCCTCTCTTGAATAGCGCCAGTGTCATCCATATCTGTAAAGGATGCAATTCTTAAGCTAGTAACTAAATATTCCATGGGTACAACTACTTCTAGACCATGGACTAATTTAAAGGGAGTATGCATTGTTAGCTTCTTGCAAGTGGTTCTATAGGCCCATAATACTGTTGGTACTCTCAAGTCCCAATCATCCATGTTCACACTGCAAATCTTCATCAACACTGTCTCCAAGATCTTCAATCATCAAAATATGCTTCCAGAAATTTATGTAAAAACTCATTGAATGCTTCAACCACCACCCTAGAAAAATAGCTAGTGCATTCTTCAATCCAAACGGCATCACTGTGTACTGGTAGGATCCCCATTCTGTGGCAAAGGTGGTCTTATGATGATCTTCCTTGGCAATTATGATCTAATGGTATCCTGAAAATCCATCTGTGAAGGAGTAGACCTCCTGTCCTCCCACATTGTCTAACACTTCATCAGTAAATGGTGTAGGGAATGGGTCATGCAAACAGGCATCATTTAGATTCCTGATATCGACACAGATCCAGATCTCTCTAGTCTTCTTATCCTGCACCACCATAGGGCTAATCCATTCTGACTCTTCAACAGGTTCTATGATTCCTACTTCCAACATTCTATCGAGCTCCATATTGAATTTCTCCTTATACTTGGGGTTCAATATGTAGGGTATCTGCTTGACTGGCCTTGCATCTAGTTTCAAGGGGATCTTCATATCTCCCATGGGCCCTTTAATGCCCTTCATATCAATGAACTTGGTTGGAAACAAGTCCTGGTATTCAAGAAATAATTCTATGATCTTGTCAATAGTGGTCGCATCTCAATAATCTCCAACATTTGCAAGCTTCGGTTTTTTCTCTGTTCCAATGTTGACTTTATTGATTTTAATTGGTTGTCCAATAAAATATGGCTCAACTCCTGGTCCTTCTATGTCTCTCTATCCTTCTATTTCTGCGATGTTCACATTCCTAGGATCATCATCTTCACCCGCATTGATATTGTAACATCCTTGCAATTTCTGAAGAGGTGCAGTCCATTCATCCTCTTCTTGCTCAATAGGGTGGGTAGGTGCCTCCTCAAAGACTCTTTGTCTTACAATCTATAACACTTGATCCACTGTAGGGTATTGGCTTTCAAATAAAAAGGTAGTTACAAAGTTCTGAGTCATACCTTTCCAATCTGCAGTGGTGAGGCATTGTTCTGCTTGAAGATACCAATTGATAGGGATTGTGTCCAATGTGTTAATGAATTTGTGCACCCACTATTCTTGAGGAGTGTTACTCCAGGCCTCTTCGCAACTTCTCACATGGTCCTTCAGACAGCTTCGACATGTGTATCTAACTTCGCAGCCTTCTACTTGTTCTGAAAATCATGTTGTCATCAAAGTGTGACATTGTACCTAGTCTTTAATGTTGTTTTTGTGTGTTTCCCACCATCTTGTTGGAGTTTCTTTCAAGGCCTCATCCAGTGCCAACAACCTTTGTTGTATTGGTACAATTTCTTCAAATTCCAACAATAAAGCTTCTAAATGATTTAGACCGTCAAAAGTGGGCAAGTTACTTCTATTCCAATCCAGCGAACTTCCCTGGTCAGTCTAGAACATATCTGTGTAGATACTTCATACATTTTGTTATGTTATTTATCCAGTGCTTCCTCTGAGTCTAATGAGCATGTGCTATCACTTCGTCATATTAAGTTCCCATCTGTTGTAGGATTAATGTAATCATGTTGTCTGGCTGTCAATTTGTATATTTTTTCTAGTTCATATGTGTGGTCTTCTTCTCTTATGGGCTCGGTATACCTGTGACCTTCATTAGGATCCAAAGGTACAATGACCCTAAGGCCATCTCCTTCCAATGTCATTCTTTTTTTCATTAAATCAACCACAGTGGAATTATTCAAAGCCCAATCAATTCCTAACAGCGTCAGATAAGGACAGTTATCATCAACTATCTCAATCACCTTGAATTCTGCAAACGTCCTTACTTCGTCAATATCCACAGGGACATGCTCTAGTATCCCAAAGGGGCTTACTGCCTATTGATTAGCCATCCTAATCCTGATAGGGGAATAAATCAGCTTAGGCTTTCCCATCAATTCCCAGGGCTGCTTCGTCATGACATTGACTTCCGACCCTAAATTGAGGACCACGTAGTCTATATCATACTCTCCAATTTGAGAATTCAGGTGTATTTTCTTATTTGTCCTTCTCTTTTTAGATGCTTGGTGTACTCCTCTATTCAGCAAGGGATCTACCTTTCCTAGATCATACTGTCTGATTAAATTTTGTAGTTTTTGTACAATGCTTTCATCTTTTATTAAATTAATGCAAGTACACAAGAATTCCATGAGTTTACTAACCTCTTTTCCTTCTCCCGGCAGAGTAGACTGGTCAAATGCCAGAGGCATTCCACATTCTCTTACTTCTAGTCGAGTCTTTGATGAAGAACCCTAATCTTTTCCAAATTCTTTTATGGCCTCTTCAAAAAAAAAAAAATCTTTCCTTGCATCAAATACCTATGTCTTCTCTGTATCTTTTCTAACCCTGATTCTTTTGTAGTCTTCCTCAGTGTCGTTCTATATTCTCCTGTAACAACTCCTCCTCTAGTGATTACAGCAACTCTGGGATCTTCTCTGCGAGGTTCTGTTGAGATTAGTTGTACTTGTTGGTTTCCTCCTCTTCTTTCCTGAAGTTTGGCTAACAGCGCAGGACAATCTTCAATGACATGTTCAAATGATTTGCAGTAACTGCAAGTGGTACAAGGGTTTTGACAATCCCTTTCCAAATGTTTGGGTTATGTGCAGTTGTAACAAATGATCTGACCTCGACCTCGACCCATGCCTCCCGCTCATCCTCTTCCTCTGAATCCACAACGAGGGTTGAATTTTCCTCTTCTCGGGGAATTATACTGTGGAGTAGTTCGTTCTTGTTGTACTTCACCTTGGATCCTATATGTGTCTCTTTATATTTCATGTAGTAGGTCATAAGCTCTACAATCTTTCTCGTCATGCCCCACAGATTTACAAAATGTGTAGTAAAAGTTTGTAAGTGTCTGAACATATTTTTGCATGTAATAGCATTCACCAGGGCGATGTCGATTTCTACATACCTCGCACCAAGGTAGAGTAATATGTTTCAAAGGGCTCGGGGCTCCCAAGGCTAAGTATTCATGAAATAGTGGATAGTCCTCCTTGTCATGGCATTATGATTTGCATCTAATGCACTAGATATCTTCTCTTTTAACTTTTCCCTTGTCTTTCTTCATATCTTTGACCTGCAGAGACAAGCCAGTTAACTAACTTAAAATTTGATTCATACCTAAGTTGGATTCTCCTATAGGGGCTGATTCTAGTTTCATGGCGATCTCCAGTGCCTCAGCCAGCGAAGCAATCTTCTGCTGCATCAGAGGGACTCTAATGTGTGGTAAGAGGGCAGTAATGAACCATTCCTTATTATGCTCATCTAGGATCTGAAAAGTCAACATCTCGTTAAGGTCTTAAACCTCTGATCAAACTCCCAAACAGGTTCAACTACTCTTTGCTTGATTTATTTCAGTTTTGTAATGCATTGTGACTCCGACTTAGGTTTCTTGAATTCTGCAACCAATGCATTCTTGATCTCATTCAGCAGTTTAGGATGTGCAATTCCTTGGACAAGTTTCATGTACCAACTTAGTGCGTAGTCCCTTAAGGTAGTACTACACTAAGCTCTCTTAATTGCTTCAGCGGTGACATTCTTAATAATCCATATAGATTCACATAAAAACCAATGTTGATCATGATCTTCATATTCATCTCCCCTAAAGATAGGTAGCCTCATCTCATCTACCATAGATCCTCCTAGGTTTCTTGACTGAGTATGTGTTGACCTGCTAGTAATAGTGCTCTGAGTGCTCTCGTGACTCTGACTACTCTGGTTACTTAATGTGGCTAAAACAACATGAGGAGTAATAGTACTTACTTCGACAGTCTGCACAGATCCTGAAGTTTTTTATTCTTTCCGGTGAGGTTCTTCAGTCTTTTCTTCCTCTGTCCTAGTGGACTTTGAATGTTCCTCATTCAATAGTTCTTCTTCCTCTCCACTGTAAAACCCTTCATCCTGTACTAGTGGTTCGTGGTTCTATTCAAACAAGTTCACCGGAGGGACCTTTCTGAAGATTCTCCCACTTCGCGTATGTCCCACCTCTGTGTCGTTGTCACTGTCTGAATTCTTGAACATTAGCTTTTTGATCGGACCAACTACTGTACCTTCAATATGTTCTTCTCATGTAATAGCATCTTGATCTTCAACTTTAAGAAGTGTAAAAAATTTCCTCTCGGTCCCTTAAAGAAATACCTCTCTACTTGGCTATACGACCCAACTCTGTCGATGGAAAACTCAGTGATTTACCCTCCAATAGTGTTATCGAACCAGTGATCTACTGCTTTTGACATAGCATTATCAACTCTCTTGACCTTCTTGATCAACGCTGACATCCAAACCATAAATGGTCTAGATATGATCTCAAACTGGGTATCTGCTAATTTGGCTAACCACTCATATAGCTCCTTATGAATCCCTCCAAAGAAAATCTCGTGTGTATCGGTAAAGATATACCTTCCCAACCAATCCTCTGTGCTAAGCTTAGGGTTCATGTTCTGGGCTTCTGTGAAGTCCTTTTCTTTTTCTTCTATCCACTAATGAATCATTGTCTTTGATGGAAACCACCTTGATATTTCCTCAAGAAGATCCTGGTCCTAGCAACGGAACCATTTGTTGGCACAGGGGCAAACCCAGGGTTCATCTATAACAACGCACCAACAAGCCCTAATTGTTGGCCCTTTCGGCAACACCTGCGAAGCAGATGCAGTCTCACCCGAAGTATCAATAGGGGGTTGCAGGACACAGGTGTCTACAACTAGAGGAAATGCAAGTGGAATCAAGGCAACCACACATGGAGATCTGATTATTATTTCCAAGAATAAACCTACTTCCACAGTTATATGTTAGATCTAACATACTAATGCATCAACATATTAACAGAAGCAAAGAACATAGCATCAATCACACACAACACAATATATACGTGGTTCACCCTCTCCCTAGGGCTACGTCCACAGAATTGTACTTTATAATATATTAAATGGAAGCATATAGTTCTATATGCGCTCTTAGCTTGTAGATCTTTCTCTCATTCCCTCTTCTCTCCTCTCTGTCTCCCTACGCTCCCAGCTAGCTGCAAGGTTAGTCTTCGCACCCAACTGAAGATCTTACAATACGAGAATGCTCTCACACTCGGCACTTCGCTTTCTCTCAAGACAATAATGATAACAATCAATACCCTTTTCTCTCACAATAGTAAACCCAATAACGAACCCCTCTTCTCTCATATAGGTTCTTATTTATACATTACAATAACTCACTGACAACCTTAGGCTGAAACCTAGGTGTCAAAACCCTAGATACCAAAACCCTAGGTCAACTTGACCCACGTTTTCCGAGCTTCACCAGCCCGTCTTTTCTTCCTTCCCGCGATGTGCTCCAAAGCATCCAACGGTGGCTTTTTTTGCTTGATGAGTTGTCCACGATCCATCTTCCTTGCTTATTTGTTCTCCTTGATCCTCTCATCCAATGGCTCTCTCTCTCTCACTTCGCTCCATCTTTTCTACTCCTTTGGCGACTTCGACCCACTATTAGTCAGTGTGTCTTCCGGGCAATTCGCATTTTGTCTTTTCTCCCACAATCTTTGCTTTCTTCCATAACTAAGGGCCAACAATCCATATTTTTTCTCCTTGAAGTAAAGATCAGATTTCGGTTGAATGATTATGCATACAGGGATAAACCCCATCATACTTAACATTTTTCATGAGTTATTCTCAAATTCCCGGTCATTTTTCCATTAAATCCACTCACTTCCCCCTGTTGCATAATCTTCCTGGTTATATCTTCTTGATCTGTTATTCTTGATCTACAAAACCATGTGTTATGAGTTCTAAATCTGTTAAAAACAAATTTTCCTGTGGAGTTGCCAGTTTGTTGACGATAAAAATCACAACGAGGATTTCGCCCGCAAAATATTGCTAAAGCCTATTATTTATAAGCTAATGATATATATGATACTAGTAGGTGGGACCCCCTTGTAGCTTGGAGTATCAGATGAGGTTCTTATTTGATATTTATGCTATTGTTCAACACTGCTTACAGAGTTCTACATGATTGATGTTGAAATACTGGTTCTATTTGTGACAAATGGCAGATGGATAATGCATGTTATGTGTTGGTTATGTTACTCTAGACTCTGAACTTCATGATGGCTTACGTTAACTATTATTACAATTGATATTAACACCTTGATTCATTGACACCTACACAAGATACATGTTAGTAACAACAAATAAGAGCAATGGAAAAGCAATATGAAAAAAAAATCTGAGAAAGAGGAACCAAACTATGCTATACTATATTATATGCATTTGAAATTTAAAAGGGTTGATGTTAGTCCTAACTAGCAATGTTAGTGGCTATATGATTTTTTTGAGTTATATGAAGGTGCACTTGATATATGTTATGGTATGTTTGGGCAATGGTTAATATGATATCGGGTGGCACATTTGGCAAACAATGGATGTTAGTTTTGATGCAATGGATTAATGGAATGGGTTAATGTTGGCTAGGTGGCATGTATTATGTAATTGAATGAGGAGAGGATGGAAGAGACATGCATTTACTACACATCACTCCATACTTCCCCCACTAGTCGTCACCCTAGCTTGGTTATTGTTCAAATTATTTTTGTTGTGGTTAAGCTCTGATATTTAGGCGAGGAAGGAACGGCTCGACCAAGCTCACATTTTTAGGGCCATTTGGTTACAAGTACATTTTTTTTTGCCATCCATGAACTCGCTCTATTTATGAAATAAATATTGGCTTGGTCATGTATAGGTCTATGTTTTTCTTAAAGATGGCAACTATATGAACTCATGGTGTTTCTCTGGAATGGTTGTTTGTGTGGTTTTCATTGCAAATGGAAAACTAGATGGTTGAAGTCATGATTTCATTTACTAATCTGTATGAAGGAAGTCATGATGGCTCTCTGATTGTCTCTATGGATTTTTGTTGGAGGGTTTCATTCGGTTTGGACTTGTTTTTCGTCTCCTCACAGTCTTGTAACCATATCCAGTCGTATTTGGTGTTATGGGGTTGTTGTGTTTGATTTTGAACCACCTCGGGTCACTACATATCGTTTCCACCTGGTTGTGGGCTCGTTCAGGTTATTGGTATCTGTGCAATTGGTTATGATGGCTATTATGCCAAGAGGCTTTATTTAGGTTTGGTTGCTATTACCTTGGCTCTGCATTTCTATCACCATTATTCGATTTTTGGGGAAACCACGAGGGTTAGGCCCATGCATGTTCTCGGTATTGTTTTGTGGCCAGTAAGGAACCTATGCTCCTATGTTCATAGTCCCTCCTGCATAAGGTCAGATTTTCACCCTATCATACAAGTTAAGGGTTATAATTCTTGTATGTCCACCGTGTTGTCTCGAAGGGTTCTCACCTATTGTTGGTATGGTTGACTCTAGTCCCCCTTTGTTGGTTCCATTGAGCGAACCCTTGATTATTCAGAGCCTGATTTTGATAGATTGAGCCAGTTATATTCTGTTGGTTATCTGGTTGACTGTTATAGTTGTTGGGTGGTATTAACAGTGATTGATTATGGGCTCGTCTCTGTTGATCAGGTTGATTACACAGTTGCAATCTGAAATGATTATTGGTATATAGTCGCTATATTCGTTTATTGTGACAGTTGTATTGATAACTCAACATTGTTTTACGGTTTGATTGGGAGCATGCTTCCTTGTGTTATGTGTTGGTCTGTATGTTTCCTACAAAATGGTATAAGTTCAAATGATGTTCTCTCTTACTGTGTGTTTTAATTTTCCGATCGGGGATTATTGCAATTTGAAGTATTGAGGATTGTGGCTTGGTTGTCTACTGTGTATGATTATGGATATCGTGCATCGTATCTTTTTATTGCACCATCAGAGATGGGCACTGGTTTTATAATAGTATGGTTTTATTGCAATTTAATTGTTAAATTGGTTAGAGGAATGGAATCGGGCATGTTTTTAAAAGAACTTGTGTCTGTGTTTGATTAGAGGAAATAATTTATGGATAGTGGTTGATGGTTTTGATGCTAAACAAAGTTGAAACAAATGATTGTGTGTTCATTGGAATTTGTTTTAAATATTAAATGGAAGAAGCGAGAGGAAGCATGATTCTTATATAGGTTGTTTGGAAGGTATATTGTTTTTTGAGTATAATGACACTGTGTTAATTAAAAGTGTTAAAGATTTAAATGTGGACAGTGAGCAAGTTTAACACACAGTAATGGTTAAATTGACCACAGTAATTGTTAATTGGTGCTAGGATAGTGGTTTTGAATACAAAACTGTTTTATGGATTACATAATTAATTTTTCGAATAGTATATGCACTTTTCCCCTACCATTATTTCACTTTTCACTAATTACAATCCCCTCGCCTTCCCATATTCATTATCCACTCCCTGTTCCTAAAATTTAATTACAGTTAAAGGAAAATTTGTATTGTAATAGTTTAATATTGCAGGAATGGATTACAATGATATATTATTTGGCTTACATTGCAGTTGATTGTTGGTTGTTTGTGAGCAGTAATCATGATCTTTTTCCCCTCATTTTAACATTTTTCGCTCAATACAACCCCTCGCATATCCCATAACCTTTTTTTCACCCCCTGCTCATTGATAACTATTAAACAATTTGTATGGATTGGATTGCATGAGTCTGATCTGTTGTTGAGCCAAATTTTATTTCATATTTTAAAAAGAGTTGTCATGTATGGTTGTTAAAGAAACTATTTTCTAATCAATTACGCATACAGGAATGAGATTTTTCAGAAGAGGTAGCCATGGCAGAGGTAACTGAGGGAGAGGTAATTGGAACAGGGGCCCTAGAAGGCCAAGATTATCCATACACTTTGATGCAAACTCGCAAGATTTAGGCCAGCTATTTCAAGCTGGGTTTTTTAATTGGATTGGGCAAGGAGTGGTCCAACCTAGGCCTAAAAGGCCTCCCTTCCAATCCCGACAAGTCCCTGGTATCCTCGTGCCTCCTCATGTCTCACTACAACCTGAAGTTCCTGGAAATGATGGCTGGCAAGAGATTGTCCACTTGGCAGTCTTCCAACATCATGGCAGGCCTAACTTGTCTTTACCTGCTCCCCCACCTATCAATCAAATTGTCCAAGTTTCCCCTAACCACTCACCAGGTCAGTATTCCCATGCAAGCAAAGGGTTGAAAACTAAGGCCCACCATGCCCCTGACAAAGGAAACTCCATTGCTGCCCCTTTCTCACCCTCCAATGGCTCTGATAAATCTATGTCCTCCCGCATGCATTTGAGGGACGATTTCTCTCATGTGATCATCAACATTAGGCCTAAAGGCTCCACACAGTCTAAGGCAGATTCAGAGAGATCAAAAAGTTATAGCAACAACAAGGGAAGGATTGCCTCCCATAGTGGGAAATATGGATTTTAAGTTTTTTATTTATTAATTGTTGAGAACAGTTGACTTCTGAAATTTTGGATAGCATACTATTTTTGGATATATGAGTAATATAATTTGGAAATTATTTCAAATATCATTGAGATAAATTTTCAAATATGAATGTGATGATGAGAGTCACAAGGAGAGATGTTTTGTTTAATTAACTAGTTGTGTTCGGATTGTTAAAAGGTAAAGGGAGTCACAAGGGGTCCCACCTACTAGTTATTATTTATTTAAAAACCCTTATTATGATTTATTACTTTCCCCCCTTAACTAAAAAGTGGTTGAGTTTTAGTTAACTTAACTAATGAAGTAGTTCAACTACTTCAACCAATTCTAATTTTCTTAAAGGCAAAAGAAAAGAGAGGAACAAGAGGAGAATAAAAGGAGAAGCATACTAAGGTTTGTTCTTTGAGTTTTTTTTGAGATAATTTAGTTTTCATTCATTCCTTAATTCATTAGAAGCCTAATTATTTTTTATGATAGCAGGGTCCTATTGTAGACAACAAGATTCAGGATTGAATTACATCATTCAAACACTTGTTCTTCAGAGGTGTTGATCTATCTTTGATAGTTTGTGTAGACTTGTATGTTTGTGAATTAGATTTCATGACTAACAAAGGCTATTGTGCAGAGTCGAGTGGGCAGCAATTTGTGGCAAGCTGATCTAGCTTTTAAAGTTCAGTTTTTTTATTTTTGTCATAAGTCCTTTTGTATGTTTCATCGGGGACGTCTAAGTTTGACTTTGGTGCAAAACTTCCTCATGAAATTTTGTAAAGAGAACGATTCTTTGATGAATTGGAATGAAATAAAGGATTACTTTATGTCTCATATGTTTTTATTATTGACTTGGTGTCTTTACTTTTGTCTCTATATTTATTTCAGCATTTGATATGTTCAGAAAATTACATAAATAATGATTTTTTCAGCAAGCTTTTATTTATAAAAAAGCAGCCTAAGCACTTGCAACCCATACTTATGAATTAGGATATCAATTTTGTTGGCTATAAACAGAGGGTGATATTCTCGTCTATCTTGATTTAGCCAAGAAGGATCTGAAAATGTTTGAGTAAGATCATTTCATATCTTTTCCTCAACAAGGATGAAGTCTTATATGCCACAACAGAGGAAGTTGAAGTACAATCTTCGAAAAGGTATACCAATAGTGACAGTAAATCAAACACACAAAACGAGTATGTGGATAAAATATTGGACTAGAAAATGATGATTTGGAAACAATGGGGATTTGTTGAGACTTCCCGCTTCTGAAAAGTTCCCTCCCCTTTTATATTTTCCCACTCTCTTTTATCTTTTTTTTTCCCTCTTCTATACTTAACTGAATTCCCCTTTCTTTCCCCCTCTACTTTCCCTTTCTAGTTACTTTACTTAGTCATTTTTTCGAAAATGTGTAGGTGTGTAGGTTGGCAGACTCATGGGTTCACATTTCCACTCATGCTTCTATATCATGAGTCCGACCAACCGCTTCCCCATTCCATACTTAGGCACTTTTTCGATCGTGGGTTCCCGGGATGGTGGGCTCAAAAATTGTGCTTCTATTGTTTTGTGTCCTGCAAACAATACCCAGAGTTCCGTGATATACAAATTGACAGTCGGACTCCCAAGCTGGAGGGCTCAAGATTGCACTTCTATTGTTCTGTGACCTGCAAACAACACCCAGAGTTCCACGATATACAGATTGACTGTCAGACTCCCCCATCATGCCATGTTCTGTGTTACACATTTTTCACTCAAAATTTCTGAGACATACAATTTGACCGTCGGGCCCTCACGTTTCCCGAGTATCCCTTGACACCCTATTTCATACTCAATCCCCTTCGAGCCTATATGTGACATCCAAAAATATTATGAACAATATACAATGCATATGCTTATTTAGTCGTTATCATGTTCAATGTACACATGTTTGCATCAGAAAAAGTTGGACGAGTGACAAGAACATGAGTAGTCAATCATCGCAAACATTAACAGAACGACAAGGCCAAAGGTAAAGATTCATACATTATGCTCTTGTTATGTTTAGTAAACAAATATCCTGAGTTATTTATTCATCTATGCCATGATAAATATGTTGACGTCATCTACAACACATGCTTTTCAATTCACAAGAAGTATCGACAAGAACAAGTGAAACTTCCAACATAGTGCAAGCTCTACAGACTAAGAGGTGTGGTTACAAAACTATGACCTGCATACTTCATCCAAATTTTGCATCTACTTGTACATTTATGCAAAAAAAAAAATGATACAAACTGCCATTCACATTACTTTTTCTGTTCAAAAAATGTCACAAGGTCTAAACTTATAACACCCAATATAATATCGATAGAAGGCTTGAACAGTCGTTGAACTGGACAAGTGTTCGTTGGGGACATAATGGTCGTGTATAACACCTACTTAGACAAGGAAAACAAAACTAGATGCATTATGTGTGCTGACATGACAGACAATGAAGCCATGATGACAGTCACACTGACTATCCCTACACAACTTATCCAGAAAAATGCAGAAAAGATCTTGCCAGGTAATGGGATATCCATTACAAATTTCAATATATTACCGAAAATAGTATATGACCATGGTGATTGTGATCGGATTATATCGCTCAATGAAACAAGTATTGTGGAAAAATTTCCCACGGTTTGTTCAGAATATCGTTTCATATCGAACACAACAATCATCCAACTTGCAGAGAGAAACAACTTTCACCCAATCGAAACCATTGGTGCAGTTGTCACAGTCGCGAGAAAATTTGGCTCGCAACACATTCTTCATATAAAATATGGAGACTCAGACAACGACAAGGCAATGGTACAGTTCTCCATACCTAGTTTTGTCCTTTACTTTCACATGCTCATATATCTCAGTTATCTTACACAACTATTACACTATTCCATGTTGCAACTACAATTGTTCGACACCTATTCAAATTTATTTTCCTCAATAGAACAATAATTGCATAAAGGGAAATTTCCAATTATGCTCTTCAAAGATATAATAAAGAAAAGAGATGTTAAATAAAGGATCTTTCACACAACCTAAGCAAGATTTGTAACAGAATTGTGAATAGACATAGTACATGATCTCAAGAAACTAACTAGCTCGACAACTGTTGTGCATATACATATACAATTCCATTCACACTTTGCACATAAAAATTTTCTTAAACAATTTTGTGCAGCTTTTTTGTTGTACACATATATATTATATTGTTCAATATATTAACTATTGTGCTCACGTGCGCAAGTTTTGGTTGCAGCAAATGCATACTTGACCCCGTTCGATCATGTGTGTGCCAAATGCAAATCTCATTCTTATGCCTCTGCTTTCATAAATGATGGCACAATTGATTGTCTACGATGCAGTAAAAAATGCCCTTACATATATAGACATTGCCTCAATGTTTCCATCCGAACCCTCAGCAACACAATTGTACATTGTACAATTATACAACTTGTATTACAAGATGTGCTTCATGGGTTGGAAAAATTGCCATATGAAGTATACCTACAGAAAAGGAAAACATTGTCTACATGTTACGCGACTTTCGCGTCCATAGAAAATTTACATTAAATGAGGGCAATGTCATATTGCATATCGGCTGAACCAAAAAAAAAAATCATATCATACATTGAAAGGAAAGGAAACAATCTTATATGTATCTGTCCATGCTACCCAATCAATATATGAATAGAGTTTTGCAGTGCCATGACAAAGTGAACTAGAAGCGCATAAGATTGTTGAGTCTAGGAATGAGAAGCATGAGGAAAGACCTCATAGAAATTACCCAAATGTGAATAAATCAAGTCCATCCTTTGAGCCGTCAAAATGGCTTGCTCCTCTTAATGGAACCATCAGGCATTTTCAATAATATTTCAAATTTGGCATTGTTCAAACTCCATTAAGTTAAATATTGACACTCTTTTCCAGAACTAGTAATGTTAGAACATTTTCAGGTCAATGTGATCTTGGTTCATAGTACTATCAGAAGCAAATGTTCATAGTGATCTTGGTTCATAGTAATATAGTAATCAGAAAATTTCTTGGTGCCCATTTGGGGATTTGGTTATAGCTGGGATACAATGCCCAATCTCCGTTGATTTTTTCATGTCTTGTGTTTGGCAGACTTTTGTTCATGTGCTTTCGTATTGTAGTTCAAGGTTCTCAAGGGCCCGGTTTTTGAATTATGGCTGGGTGATAGATTCAGGATATTAGCGGTTTTTCTATGATCTTGAAGAATATACAAGACTTTCCTTGTCTTTTAATGTAATCTTTGTGAAGCAAATGTAATATGTAGTTCATTTTAGCACTTTTACTTGATTGATAAAATTACCAAAATTCTTCTTCAAAAATATTTTGAAATGAAAGGATATATGCTAGTTGAAGTCGAATGGGACTATGACATCAACCACACAAAATTAAAATTCAAATTCGGTGTTGTTATACTTATGTTCAAGTTGGCAGTACAATAATTTTACTCGAACAACCCTCCATTTATTTTTCTGTAGCTTTTCGATGCTTCTCTTATGCAAACACATCCTGGAAAGTATAACTATGACTCACTTTCTCTATTCCTTGATTGAAGAGCTTGTACATTTGTCTAATGCACTTCATATTTATTGTTAATACCATCAATGGGGCTTTTTTAAGACCAATTCCCGCTTCCAAAAATTTCCCTCCCCTTTATTTTTCCCCTCTACTTTCCCTTTCTGGTTACTTAGTCATTTTTCGGAAAATTTCTAAGTGTGCGGGATGGCGGATTCACGCGTTCACATTTCCACTCATGCTTTTATATCATGAGTCCAACCGACAACTTCCCCATTCCATGCTCAGCCATTTTTTCAATCATGGCTTCCCGGCCAGGCGGGCTCAAGATTGTGCTTCCATTGTTCTGTGCCCTACAAACAGCACCCGGAATTCCCCAATATACAAATTGACAACCGAATTCCCCTTTCTTTTTCCCCACTAATTTTCCTTTCTGGTTACTTAGTCATTTTTCTAAAAATGTCTCATGCTTTTATATAACAAGTCTGACCGACCGCTTCCCCATTCCATACTTAGCCATTTTTTCAATCGTCGGTTCCTGACAAGCACACTCAACATTGCGCTTCCATTGTTCTGTAACCTACAAACAACACCTAGAGTTCCACAATATACAAATTGACCGCCGAACTCTGCCATCATGCCTCGTTCCGTGTTACACATATTGCAGTCAAAAGTTTGGAGACATACAATTTGACTGTCGGGCCCTCACATCTCCTGAGTATAACTTGTGACCCTATTTTGAAGCCCGATCGACCACTTTTCATTCTTGGCCATTTCTTGGAATCTCTTTCACGGGTCGTTAGGTTAGTGGGTTCACAAAATCTTCAATCCTTAATCGCTCTTCATCATCCCCACCACCTTCGCACTTATTTCTAAGTATGCAATTATTAAGCTTTAATGTTAACAGCTCATTATGCAAGAACCGTAAAGATTGTCATTAAGGAGCAAAAGGCTCAAGGAGATCTCGCATTAATACGCATTAAACCAAGATTTGCAGAGGGTTATATTATCCCTTTCAAGTGTTCATTTCAAACATCATCAAATCTCTTTCACGCGTCATCAGGTTGGGGGCTTCACGAAATCTCTATTCATTAATCGCTCTTCACCATCCCCGCCACCTTCGCACTTCTTTCTAAGTATGCAATTAGTAAGCTTTAATGGTAACATCTCATTACACAGGAACCGTAGAGATTGTCATTAATCAGCGAAAGGCTCGAGGAGATCTCCCACTAATACACATTAAACCAAGATTTGTGGAGGGTTATATAATCCCTTTTTCGAGTGTTCATTTCAAACATCATTTGGATCAAACGTACGTTCTCGTCAACTTATGGCAGCAACTCAACAACAGTTCTATGGAGATATAGTAAACACCTTCGGGCATGATGACCATAACTTCTAGTGGTCCAGGGCATATTCTTACTACTCATCCCCTTCCGCCCAGAAGGAAGTAATTTGGACGTCTCGAATTGCTTGTGCATGTTGTGTCCCTAAAGTATTTTACTGTAAGGAGATGGTCTCTTGGTGCACCAAGAGATATATTTCAAGCCAAAGAATTATTCAATTGCGGGACCAGTCTCATCTTTATTTGTCACCTCAGGTCTTCCGCAAGATGTTGAAATTGTCCAAGACAACATTGACCTTCAGAGGAGAAGACTACAAGGAGTTCCTAAAAGAGCATGATAATCAGTTTTGTATGCATGTTCAAGATCTTGTCGATGCCTTCTGCATGTTGTTGCACTAGATTAACAACACAGAATTGTATGCATGTTTTTTTTTTGTAACTCCTATACCTATATTTATGACAAGTATGTTCAATGCTTCGGTGCAAAGAACTCAATCCAATGTCTATGGATAAATATATATTACCCACTATTTTTCTTATAGATTTTCTATTAAAAAATTGCCTTGGAATCTTGGTTGGGGCTTCTTTGTTGGATTTAACACCTCTTCTCGTTTGCATGGGTCAATAGTCTCGTAATTCTTAAATATTGTATTGACTCAAGTAATTTGATCAAATATTAAGCATGGAACAATTATGTGACAATAGATTGTGTTGATCACATGAGGCTTCTACGGAAACATAAATGAATTTCACACAGTTTCGAACCAACATTCAATTACATTCATAATGTAGATAGAACATAGCAACACTAATTCACGATGAGGGAGTTGGGGCCCCGCCAAGAAGTTTCGTTCTCATCTCAACCTTACTGAGCGAACGATCTCGTATTTCCCTCTCGCTTCCTTGATTCCTTCACTCGAGAAGGAAACATATTATTGGTTGCCCATCCCCTGACCTCTATTTGAGAACTTTTACTTTATTAATGAAATTACCAAAATTCTTCTTCGCAAAAATTTTGAAAAAAAATGATATATGCTAGCTGAAGTCAAATGGGGCTATGATATCAACCACAAAATTAAAATTAAAATTCATCGTTGTTATACTTACGGTCAAGTTGACAATACAATAAGTTTATTTCAACAACCCTCCATTTATTTCTCTGTAGCTTTTCGATATTTCTCTTGTGCAAACACATCCTGGAAAGTATAACTATGACTCACTTTCTCTATTATTTGATTGATGAGCATGCAGAGCTGCCTAATTGACTTCATAGTTATTGTTTCTCCTAAATTCTGTACCTGAGTGCTAAAGGGCAAAGCCAGACCACCAAAAGTTTGGAATGGTCCTTCTTTTGAATTTGTTGGTGAGTTAGAGGGTTGTTTCACCAAGACAAAAGCATGGTCAAATTGGCAAGATGATATGGATGAGGGTTTTCCTTGGCTGGTAGCAAAGTAATGATAGACAAGTGAAATAATAGAGGTAAAAACATAGGGAAACAACAAACCATTCAATGAATAATATGTTGCAAGAAGTTTAATACTTAAAATAATATTTCAAGGCATTAAACAATGTATCAAAAACACAATTACTCCCACAGGTTGCAATAAAAACAGATATTCATCAAAGCATTAGCTGAGGCACCCCAGTCACCTAAAATGACCAATATCCCAATCGACCAAATCGACCTCCCTATTATCGGATCGACAAAGATGAATATTATGGGATCAAAGAATTTTTTTATGTGAGAATTGAATTGGAAAAAAATGTTACTTATTCTAGTTTTTTTAAGGCCTTGTCACAGTAAGAATGCAAAATTATGCTAACCCATTGTTATCTACAAAATCCAATCATCAATAGCGCCTATAAATCAACTATACATAGTTATAGCCAAAAATCAAGTTATAGTTTATATTTGCATTTGCTCACAATGTTTTTAATGATACAAACCCAATACAAAATGAGTATGTGGATAAAATATTGGACTAGAAAATGATGATTTGGAAACAATGGGGCTTGTTTGAGACCAATTTCTGCTTCCAAAAATTGCCCTCCCCTTTTCTATTGTCCCACTCTCTTTTATCCCCTTCTTTTCCCTCTTCTATACCTAACTGAATTCCCCTTTTTTTTTCCCCTCCACTTTCTCTTTCTAGTTACTTAGTCATTTTTCCGAAAATTTCTGAGTGGGCGGGTTGGCAGACTCACGGGTTCAAATTTCCACTCATGCTTTTATATCACGACTCCAACCGACTGCTTCCACATTCCATACTTAGCCACTTTTTCGATTGCAAGTTCCTGGGTAGGTGGGCTCTAGATTTCACTTCCATTATTACGTGACCTACAAACAACACTTGGAGTTCCACGATATACAAATTGATCATTGGACTCCCCCATCATGCCCTCTTTCGTGTTACATATTTTGCACTCAAAATTTCTAAGACATACAATTTGACCGTGGGGCCCTCATGTCTCCTGAGGATCCCTTGTCACCCTATTTTGAAGCTCGGTCGACCACTTTCCATACTTGTCCATTTCTTGGAATCTCTTTCGCGGATCGTCGAGTTGGCGGGTTCACGAAATCTCCAATTCTTGATCATTGTTCCCCGTGCCCGCCACCTTCGTACTTCTTTCCAAGTATGNTAAGCTTTAATGTTAAAATCTCATCATGCAAAAATCGTAAAGACTGTCATTAATGAGAAAAAGGCTCTAGGAGACAATCACAACTTGTCCAAAAACATGCAGAAACATACACAACTTGTCCAGAAACATGCAAAAAATATCTTGCCAGGTAATGGGATATCCATTACAAATTTCAATATATTGCCGAAAATGAGTCCGACCAACCACTTCCCCATTCCATACTTAGCCACTTTTTCGATTGCGCGTTCCCAGACATGCGGGCTCAATATTGCACTTCCATTGTTCTGCGACCTACAAACAACACCCAAAGTTCCACGATATACAAATTGATTGTTGGACTGCCCCATCATGCCCTCTTCCATTTTACACATTTTGCACTCAAAAGTTCTGAGACATACAATTTGACCATCAGGCCCTCACCTATCTTGAGTATCCCTTGTGACCCTATTTTGAAGCCCAATCAACTACTTTCCATACTTAGCCATTCCTTAATCACTCTTCCCCATCCCCACCACCTTCGCACTTCTTTCTAAATATGAAATTAGTAAT
>JASDQU010241755.1:146726-158428 GCA_032191745.1 Picea mariana | reverse complement strand
TTATTTTTGTCATAAGTCCGTTTGTATGTTTCATCGGGGACGTCTAAGTTTGACTTTGGTGCAAAACTTCCTCATGAAATTTTGTAAAGAGAACGATTATTTGATGAATTGGAATGAAATAAAGGATTGCTTTATGTCTCATATGTTTTGATTATTGACTTGGTGTCTTTACTTTTGTCTCTATATTTATTTCAGCATCTAATATGTTCAGAAAATTACATAAATAATGATTTTTTCAGCAAGCTTTTATTTATAAAAAAACAGCCTAAGCACTTGCAACCCATACTTGTGAATTAGGATATCAATTTTGTTGGCTATAAACATAGGGTGATATTCCCATCTATCTTGCTTTAGCCAAGTAGGATCTGAAAATGTTTGAGTAAGATCAATTCATATTTTTTGCTCAACATTTATTTGGCGACCATACAGGGGAGATCTTCAATATCTCTCTGGTTAATTTTTATGCTTGATTAGCATCAAGTACATCTATTTTTTCTGATATTGATTCTTGATTGTTTTATTTATTAATGACTGTGCCTATTGCAAGGCAGCCCAATATTGAGTCCGGTCTTCAAGATTAGACCAGCATTGCTTTGAATTTGTTCAACACCATTTTAGACACTGCCAATACTCGTGTTGATCTTAATCATTCATGGGCAGAAATTGAACGAGATATTGGTGCCCAAGAGCATTGGGAAGCTAGATTTAGATAGCCTAGAAATCAGCAATAACCTACTTGTTCATTTAGTTTTGACCTTACTTTCATGTCCATAGACTCTCGTGTTTCTAGAAGAAGAAGAGGCTTATCACCTGAAATTAATCCTATTGTTGAAATAGGAAGAAGGAACGTTGTGTTATCAACCCAACAAAGTGCTCTAAGGAGAACTTTGTCTAATTCATCTATTTCATCTTTCTCTCCCTCACCTATCATCCACAAGATGGCATCTAGTGGTGGCTCTAGTGGCACTAGAAGTGCTTCCTCTTCGTCAGTGATTGGTAGCTTATATAGCCACCATATCCATGTCCAATCTACCACAAATCCCACCAAAGTCATTAAAAAGTATGGGCTTTTTCAGTTTGAAGAAGACGCCACAACCACATCGTGGCATGTGTCCTCTCCTCTTAACCTAGCACCTGCTACTCATCCACTTCCTAAATTCAAAGAGCATCTCCCTAGGTTTTTAGGAAATAACATTGTCACTACAAACGAACACTTGGTGGCATTTTTTAATGCTTGTCACAACATAGGAGCAAATGACAATGATACTTGCATGCGCTTATTCGTCAATTCCTTAGAGGAAAGGTTGTGGCCGATTTCTTTGACCTTTCTCCTAAGATTATGTCTACTTGGGAGGAGTTATTTTATTGGTTCAGATCCACCTATGGACAATCTAAAAGCCTGGCCGAGCAGTTACGGGAGTACAATAACATCACCTATAAGGATGGTGAGACCATCAAGTCTTTCAACTTGCGTTTCACTAAGTTATACAATCAAATCCCTGAACTCATTCAACCTCATAACAAAGCCACTTTCATGCATTATCACAATTCATTACCTTCCCCCTATCATCATAGGCTTGAGGAAAAGGCCATTGATATCCTCAGCTCCGCTCTGCATACTTGTTTAGAGTATGAAGAATAGCTCGAAAGAACAAGTATACCCCAAGGAGAATCAGTTAAACAGATAGACATGTATGCCCTCTTACAACTAGTACAAGATATGAATAATCGTATAATAGCGTATGAGCGAAAGGGGACCGTCTCCCCTCTCACCCCTGGAGCTTCATCCTCTTCTGCACCCCCCTTTAGAGACCCAATTGAAAATAATTTTCAGCCTAAAGCTATCTTTCCTCGAATTTGGTGTAACTTTTGCAAGGAACACCACGAGGAAGCCACATGTGAGGTAAGGAAGAGTGTCAAAGATAAGATCTTTTGTAAAAGACCAGAAACTACCATCGTTGTCTTAGATTTTGCAGAGCCAGAAGATGTCATGATCATCAATACTAGGAACAAATCCTACACTCCCAAAGGAAAATATGATCCTCCCCGCAATTCTTCAAGCCCAAGCTCATCACCACCAACTGCTACGGTTCAGGTTCTTAAGCTTCCTGATAGTCAAGGAACAATTTCCCCTCTCCCCTCTTCCAAATACAATATTCAAAATCAGTTGGCCATCATTAAAGCAGATGCCACCCTCCTAGACATGGTTGTCATCCCTGAACAACAAAGGCATCTAAAACAATTCATGGAAGGAAGATATTTCGTTGTAGCCAACCTCTCTGAAGAGGTGGATGAAGAAGATTCATCTATAAATAAAGTAGGTGTACATAACTTTAGATACCCTGTAAAAAATCCCCCTTTTTATATTTATCTAGAGATTATGGATAAGATCGCCCATTGTTGCCTCATTGATAGCGGTTCGGGCCCAAGTGTGATGTCGAAGATTATTATGGAATATTTAGGCTTGTCTTCTACAAATGAAAATGCCAGGAGCATGCTCTCTTATAATAGTCTACAACAAAACACCATAGCTGAGATTAAAGATGTGACCTTAGTTTTGTGCGCACACCCTGAAATAAGGACAACCCTTAGCATTCAGGTAATTGATATTCCAGTAAGCAATTACTCAATCATCTTGGGAAGAGATTGGAAATCTTTGACGGGTGGATACCTCTCACTCAATGGGACACACTTATTTGTTCCTCAGAATGGAAAAAACAATATAGTCCTTAGAGAGGGAATGATTTCACCTTACATTGAAAGTGTTCCACAACCTAATGTGAACTATATCGAAGAGGACCTAGGGGTGTATTCCATTTTTTCTAAGGAAGATAATATCCCCTTGGAACAGATTGATTTAGATGATTGTATGTGGCACATGCACTTCGATGGTTCATGCTCTAGTGAAGGTAACGAAGCTGGCATAATCTTGTACTCTCCTACTGGGAAAATTCATAACTTTTCTTACAGGTTGGAGTTTTCTTGCAGAAATAATGTCACTGAATTCGAAGCTTTATTATTAGGCATTGAAAATGCCTATAATCTTGGCTATGGTCACCTTTCAGTTTTTGGAGATTTTGAGCTTGTTGTGAACCTTGTACGTAAGATTTACTCTCCTAGCAACAAGTTGATGAAATGATACACCCAAACTGTTTCGGTGCTTATCTCGACCCTATTATCTTTCAACATCACACATGTTAAGAGGGAATTGAACTCAAGAACTCAATGGCTGATCAGTTAGTTGTTTTTGCAGCCTCTCCTAGTCGACAACTTTTGCCACACAGACCTAATTGTAATTTTCAATCTCTATATCGTCCACATGTCCCTAACAATATAGAATATTGGCAAGTCTTCTCCAGCAAGGAGAGCATATGTGCTTTCATTCAAAATGAACCCTATAACCTCAAGGAAATCATATCCATGGAAGATAACAAGATTCCTAAAGTATTGAATCCTCTAGAGAGTTCGTTTTCATTGAGTGATGTAGGCAATAAATAGAAACATAAAGAAGAGGAGTCGAAAAGGAAGGTGGTTGAAACCATCTCCTTGAACATTGGGATACCCAAATCTCCAAAGAATGTTAAAATAGGTGCCCAATGTTCTGATGAAGAAAAAATTAAGTTTGCCAAGCAACTTGGTGAATTTCAAGATGTTTTTTCTTGGTCTTATGAGGATCTTCGTGGTTTTGATCCTGGTATTATATAGCATGCCATCCCCATCAAGGAAGGCATAAAACTAGTTAGGCAAAAACAAAGACCTATCAACCTTGCATTGGAAGCAACTATTCGAAGGGAGTTGGAAAATTTCTTGAAGGCTAGAATCACCCTTTCGGTCAAGTACCCTGAGTGGGTTTCCAAATTAGTTCATGCTCTGAAGGTCACTGATCATATTATCTTTTGCATTAATTTTCTCACATCCAATCAAGCTATTATGAAAGATCCCTTCCCTCCCCCTAATATGAAAATGATTATGCGGCAAGTTGTATATCACGGATGATGCCCTTACTTGATAGTCTTTTTGGTTACAATCAAATCAAGGTAGAAAGGTCAGATGCATACAAAACCACCCTTATTACTCATTGGGGTACCTTGAATTATGAACGTATGCCTTCGGGCTTATCTATTACAAGTACCACTTTTAAAGGATCTATGCAAATAACTTTCAAGGATTTGATCGGTAAGATTATTCATGTTTACCTTGATGATCTAATCATATACTCTAAAGGACTATCAATTGTCTCAAAGTTTCAAAAACTATGGCTAGGTCCTTTCAAAATCGCTTTTGTCCTGGGTAATAACTCTTACATTCTAAAATATTTACAGGGGTGATTATTCTCCTACAGCACTAACGGTTCTCACTTGAAATATTACATGGAACCAACTTGAAACGTTTTAACGCTGTTTGGATTTTCTGTATATTAGTAGTCTAGCTATGTTTTCATTTTTTTCGTTGATTTTCATTTCTGCTTTTACAGTAGTTTGATTTCTGCTTCTTTTTTGATAATCTTCCTACTGCTTTTACAATTCTGTCATTTTATTTTCTGATGTTTTAAATTTTGTAATATTAAGTCTATCATGATTTATTGCTTTTTCATCTTTTAGTTGATTTTGGTCAAGAATAAGATGTTGGATCAATTCCGCCACAATAACATTCATGCAAGATATTATTTGTCAATAACAATCAAGCTTACACAGTTGCTACGATGTTCACCCTGGAAACATAATTGAATTTGTTATCCACTTTCATTGTTTTCTTATAAAGAAATTGGTTGTCTATGGCTTTTGCTTTCCATTTCTTCACCCGTTTGAGAAGTTAAAAGAGCAAGTTCATGTTGGCACAGGAGAAGACCCAGGGTTCAGCTCTAACAGCCCACCAACAAGCCCTAACTACTGGCCCTTTCGGCAACACCTACGAAGCAGACGCAATCTCACCCGAAGTAGCAATAGGGGGTTGTAGGACACAGGTGTCTACAACCAAAGCAAATGCAAGTGGAATCAAGGCAACCACACACGGAGATCTGATTATTCTTTCCAATCATAAACGTACTTCGCATAGTTATATGTTAGATCTAACATACTAATGCATCAACAAAGTAACAGAAGAAAAGAACAGAGCATCAATAACACACAACACAAGATATAAGTGGTTCACCCTCTCCCTAGGGCTACGTCCATAGAACTGTACTTTATAATATACTAAATGGAAGCATACAGTTCTATCTACACTCTTAGCTTGCAGATCTTTCTCTCATTCCCTCTTCTCTCCTCTCTATATCCCTATGCACCCAGCTACAAAGTTAGTCTTCGCACCCAGTTGAAGATCTTACAATACGAGAATGCTCTCACACTCAGCACTTCTCTTTCTCTCAAGACAACAATGATAACAATCAATACCCTTTTTTCTCACAATAGCGAACCCAATAACAAACCCATCTTCTCTCATATAGGTTCTTATTTATACATTACAATAACTCACCGACAACCTTATGCGGAAACCTAGGTGTCAAAACCCTAGGTCAACTTGACCCACGTTTTCCGAGCTTTGCCAACTTGTCTTTCCTTCCTTCCCGCGAGGTGCTCCAAAGCATCCAACAGTGGCTTTTTCTTCTTGATGAGTTGTCCACAATCCATAATCCTTGCTGATATGTTCTCCTTGATCCTCTCGTCCAACGGCTCATTATCTCACACTTCTATCTTTTATGCTCCTTTGGCCACTTCGACCCACTATCAGTCAGTGTGTCTTCTGCGCAGTTTGCATTTCATCTTTTCTCCCGTAATATTTTATTTCTTCCATAACCAAGGGCCAACAAGCCCCCAACACTCACCTGTGACTCGTCCCGAGGCACTTTAGATCTGATCCTTCTATTTTTCTTTGACTTCAGACTGCGTGGAGCAGCCTGTGCGTTCTGCTCTATCCTCCCCCACTGTGTGCAAACTATCTTTTTTGTGTCTGGTACCCAGTTTCAACTGCACCTGGTACCTG
The DNA here is from genome assembly GCA_032191745.1 of Picea mariana. Lineage (NCBI taxonomy): Eukaryota > Viridiplantae > Streptophyta > Pinopsida > Pinales > Pinaceae > Picea > Picea mariana. Next base: position 152,446 of record JASDQU010241755.1, on the reverse strand, counting down.
GACCCTTCTTCTTCTACTTCTACTAAGAGTTGTGAGGTAGTTGGTTGTCATAGTATAGTTTCAACCGGCTCCCATTTACCAAACCTTCCTTCCATTCTCCACTCGAAGTCTTCAACTATGCAACTCCTCCTTTCATGACATAGACAACCTCATATGGCCCCAGCCAATGTGTTCTGAACTTCCCTGGATGTTTCGTGAACTTGTTTTCATATACCAGTACCAGATCTCCTTGTTTAAATGCCTTCTTCTTGATGTGTCTGTCATGGTAGGCCTTCTCTCGTTACTTTTGTACCTGTTGATGGAATCATGCAATAAATCTGTCTTCTTCCAGTTCTATCAACTACGTGAACCTCTCCTAAACAGCGCCAGTGTCATCCATATCTGTAAAGGATGCAATTCTTAAGCTAGTAACTAAATATTCCATGGGTACAACTACTTCTAGACCATGGACTAATTTAAAGGGAGTCTACATTGTTAGCTTCTTTCAAGTGGTTCTATAGGCCCATAATACTGTTGGTACTCTCAATTCCCAATCATCCATGTTCACACTGCAAATCTTCATCAGCACTGTCTCCAAGATCTTCAATCATCAAAATATGCTTCCAGAAATTTATGTAAAAACTCATTGAATGCTTCAACCACCACCCTAGAAAAGTAGTTGGTGCATTCTTCAATCCAAACGGCATCACTGTGCACTAGTAGGATCCCCATTCTGTGGCAAAGGTGGTCTTATGATGATCTTCCTTGGCAATTATGATCTAATGGTATCCTGAAAATCCATCTGTGAAGGAGTAGACCTCCTGTCCTCCCACATTGTCTAACACTTCGTCAGTAAATGGTGTAGGGAATGGGTCATGCAAACAAGCATCATTTAGATTCATGATATCGACATATATCCAGATCTCTCTGGTCTTCTTATCCTGCACCACCATAGGGCTAATCCATTCTGACTCTTCAACAAGTTCTATGATTCATGCTTCCAACATTCTGTCGAGCTCCATCTTGACTTTCTCCTTATACTTGGGGTTCAATATGTAGGGTATATGCTTGACTGGACTTGTGTCTAGTTTCAAGGGGATCTTCATCTCTCCCATGGGCCCTTTAATGCCCTTCATATCGGTGAACTTGGTTGGAAACAAGCCCTGGTATTCATGCAATAATTCTATGATCTTGTCAATAGTGGCAGCATCCCAATAATCTCCAACATTTGCAAGCTTCGGTTTTTTCTATGTTCCAATGTTGACTTTCTTGATTTTAATTGGTTGTCCAATAAAATGTGGCTCAACTCTTGGTCCTTCTATGTCTCTCTATCCTTCTGTTTCTGCGATGTTCACATTCCTAGGATCATCGTCTTCATCTGCGTTGATATTGTAACATCCTTGCAATTTCTGAAGAGGTGCAGTCCATTCATCCTCTTCTTGCTCAACAGGGTGGGTAGGTGCCTCCTTAAAGACTCTCTATCTTACAATTTATAACGCTTGATACACTGTAGGGTATTGGCTTTCAAATAAAAAGGTAGTTACAAAGTTCTGAGTCATATCTTTCCAATCTGCAGTGGTGAGCCATTGTTCTGCTTGAAGATACCAATTGATAGGGATTGTGTCCAATGTGTTAATGAATTTGTGCACCCACTATTCTTGAGGAGTGTTACTCCAGGCCTCCTCGCAACTCCGTGCATGGTCCTTCAGACAACTTCGACCTGTGTATCTAACTTCACAGCCTTCTACTTGTTCTGAAAATCGCGTTGTCATCAAAGTGCGACATTGTACCTAGTCTGTAATGTTGTTTTTGTGTGTTTCCCACCATCTTGTTGGAGTTTCTTTCAAGGCCTCATCCAGTGCCAACAACCTTTGTTGTATTGGTACAATTTCTTCAAATTCCAACAAGAAAACTTCTAAATGATTTAGACCATCAAAAGTGGGCAAGTTACTTCTGTTCCAATCCAAGGAACTTCCTTGGTCAGTCTAGAACATATCCGTGTAGATACTTCATACATTTTGTTCTGTCAGTTATCTAGTGCTTCCTCTGAGTCTGATGAGCATGTGTTATCACTTCGTCATATTAAGTTCCCATCTGCTGTAGGATTAATGTAATCATGTTGTCTGGCTGTCAATTTGTATATTTTTTCCAGTTCATATGTGTGGTCTTCTTCTCTTATGGGCTCGGTATACCTGCGACCTTCATCAGGATCCAAAGGTGCAATGACCCTAAGGCCATCTCCTTCCAATGTCATTCTTTTTTTCGTTAAATCAACCACAGTGGAATTATTCAAAGCCCAATCAATTCCTAACAGCGTCAGATAAGGACAGTTATCATCAACTATCACAATCACCTCGAATTCTTCAAACGTCCTTACTTCGTCAATGTCCACAAGGACATGCTCCAATATCCCAAAGGGGATTACTACCTATTGATTAGCCATCCTAATCCTAATAGGGGAATAAATTAGCTTAGGCTTTCCCATCAATTCCCAGGTCTGCTTCGTCATGACATTGACTTCCGACCCTAAGTCGAGGACCACGTAGTCTATATCATACTCTCCAATTTGAGAATTCAGGTGTATTTCCTTATTTTCCCTTCTCTTTTTAGATGCTTGGTGTACTCCTCTATTCAGCAAGGGATCTACCTTTCCTAGCTCATATTGTCTGATTAAATTTTGTAGCTCTTGTACAACGCTTTCATCTTTTATTAAATTAATGCAAGTACACAAGAATTCCATGAGTTTACTTACCTCTTTTCCTTCTCCCGGCATAGTAGATTGGTCAAATGCCAGATGCATTCCACATTCTCTTACTTCTAGTCGAGTCTTTGATGAATAACCCTAATCTTTTCCAAATTCTTTTCTGGCCTCTTCAAAAAATTTCTTTTCTTTCCTTACATCAAATACCTGTGTCTTTTCTGTATCTTTTCTAACCCTGATTCTTTTGTAGTCTTCCTCAGTGTCGTTCTGTATTCTCCTGTAAAAATGCCTCCTCTAGTGATTACAGCAACTCTGGAATCTTCTCTACGAGGTTCTGCTGAGATTAGTTGTACTTGTTGGTTTCCTCCTCTTCTTTCCTGAAGTTTGGCTAACAGTGCAGAACAATATTCAATGACATGTTCAAATGATTTGCAGTAACTGCAGGTGGTACAAGGGTTATGATAGTCCCTTTCCAAATGTTTGGGTTGTGTGCAGTTGTAACAAATGATCTGACCTCGACCTCGACCCATGCCTCTTGCTCATCCTCTTCCTCTGAATCCACAACAAGGGTTGAATTTTCCTCTTCCCGGGGAATTATATTGTGGAGTAGTTCCTTCTTGTTGTACTTCACCTTGGATCCTATATGTGTCTCTTGATATTTCATGTAGTCGGGCATAAGCTCTACAGTCTTTCTTGTCATGCCCCACAGATTTACAAAATGTGCAGTAAAAGTTTGTAAGTGTCTGAACATATTTTTGCATGTAATAGCATTCACCAAGGCAATGTCGATTTCTACATACCTAGCACCAAGGTAGAGTAATATGTTTCAAAGGGCTCGGGGCTCTCGAGGCCAAGTATTCATGAAATAGTGGACAGTGCTCCTTGCCATGGCCTTATGATTTGCATCTAATGCACCAAATATCTTCTCTTTTAACTTTTCCCTTATCTTTCTTCATATCTTTGACCTGCAGAGACAAGCCAGTTAACTGACTTAAAATTTGACTCATACCTGAGCTGGATTCTCCCATAAGGGTTGATTCTAGTTTCATGGCGATCTCCAATGCCTCAGTCAGTGAAGCAAACTTCTACTGCATCAGAGGGACTCTGATGTGTGGTAAGAGGGAAGTAATGAACCATTCCTTATTCTACTCATCTAGGATCTGAAAAGTCAACATGCCCATTAAGGTCTTAAACCTCTGATCAAACTCCCAAACAGGTTCAGCTACTCTCTGCTTGATTTATTTCAGTTTTGTAATGCATTGTGACTCCGACTTAGGTTTCTTGAATTCTGCAACCAACGCATTCTTGATCTCATTCAGTGGTTTAGGACGTGCGATTCCTTGGACAAGTTTCATGTACCATCTTAGTGCGCAGTCCCTTAGGGTAGTACTAAATTGAGCTCTCTTAATTGCTTCATCAGTGACATTCTTAATAATCCATATAGATTCACTTAAAAACCAATGTTGATTATGATCTTCAGATTCATCCCCCTAAATATAGGTAGCCTCATCTCATCTACCATAGATCCTCCTAGGTTTCCTGACTGAGTATGTGTTGACCTGCTAGTAATAGTGCTCTGAGTGCTCTCGTGACTCTGACTACTCTGGTTACTTAATGCGGCTAAAACAATGGGAGGAGTAATAGTACTTACTTCAACAGTCTGCACAGATCCTGAAGTTTTTTATTCTTTCCGGTGAGGTTCTTCAGTCTTTTCTTCCTCTATCCTAGCGGACTTTGAATGTTCCTCGTTCAATAGTTCTTCTTCCTCTCCACTATAAAACCCTTCATCCTGTACTAGTGGTTCGTGGTTCTGTTCAAACAAGTTCACCGGAGGGACCTCTCTGAAGATTCTCCCACTGCACGTATGTCCCACCTCTGTGTCATTGTCGCTGTCTGAATTCTTGAACATTAGCTTTTCGATCGGACCAACTACTATACCTTCAATATGTTCTTCTCATGTACTAGCATCTTGATCTTCAACTTTAAGAAGTGTAAAAATTTTCCTCTCGTTCCCTTAAAGAAATACCTCTCTGCTTAGCTATATGACTCAACTCTGTCGATGGCAAACTCAGTGATTTACCCTTCAATAGTGCTATCGAACCAATGATCTTCTGCTCTTGACACAGCATTATCAACTCTCTTGACCTTCTTGATCAGCACTGACATCCAAACCATAAATGGTCTAGATATGATCTCAAACTGGGTATCTGCTAATCTGGCTAACCACTCATATAACTCCTTATGAATCCCTCCAAAGAAAATCTCGTGTGTGTCAGTAAAGATATACCTTACCAACCAATCCTCTGTGCTAAGCTTGGGATTCATGTTCTGGGCTTCTATGAAGTCCTTTTCTTTTTCTTATATCCACTTATGAATCTCTGTCTTTGATGGAAACCACCTTGATATTCCTGCAAGAAGATCCTGGTCCTGGAAACGGAACCATTTGTTGGCAGGGAAAAACCTAGGGTTCATCTATAACAGCGCACCAACAAGCCCTAACTGTTGGCCATTTCGACAACACCTGCGAAGCAGATGCAGTCTCACCCGAAGTATCAATAGGGGGTTGCAGGACACGGGTGTCTACAACCAGAGGAAATGCAAGTGGAATCAAGGCCACCACACACACAGATCTGATTATTATTTCCAAGAATAAACCTACTTCCACAGTTATATGTCAAATCTAACATACTAATGCATCAACATATTAACAGAAGCAAAGAACAAAGCATCAATCACACACAACACAAATATACGTGGTTCACCCTCTCCCTAGGGCTACATCCACAGAACTGTACTTTATAATATATTAAATGGAAGCATACAATTCTATATGCGCTCTTAGCTTGCAGATCTTTCTCTCATTCCCTCTTCTCTCTTCTCTGTCTCCCTACGCTCCCAGCTAGTTGCAAGGTTAGTCTTCGCACCCAACTGAAGATCTTACAATACAAGAATGCTCTCACACTCAGCACTTCTCTTTCTCTCAAGACAACAATGATAACAATCAATACCCTTTTCTCTCACAATAGAAAACCCAATAACG
>JASDQU010241755.1:38674-58096 GCA_032191745.1 Picea mariana | reverse complement strand
CCTTTTTTTTATTTTTAGCCAATTTATTGGATTTTTTAGCGGGGAAAAAGGGAGGGGGTTGGGGGTTCAAATCCGAGGGTCTGCAAATTAGAATGTACAAGCCTGGAAATGGCCATTCAACCCATAAAATTTAATTCTTTAAAGGGGCCTGGAGGCTTGGGTCTGGTGCCCAAGAGGGGTTCGAATCCCCTCCCTTTGAATCTTTGCACATGAACAGTAAAAACAAATCACACCAGACACCATATATCTGAAATAGCAACTAGGCAAACACACATACCATCTTTGAAATCATAATTTTAATGACAAAATTGACCTTTTCTAGTGCAAAAATCCACCATTCGTTTGAATAACCCAACAAATTTTTTCACAAGTGGGACTGATGGGAGGTTACCTGTACTCTTCTCTCTGATGTTGGTATGTGGTTGTGGATTTCTTCCATTAAAGACCTGTACCTATTGTCTGGAACCCATCCTCTGCCATTGAAGACCTCAGTTGTATAGCCACCTCTCCCCTTGGCCAAAATGCCAAAATGACTTAAGAGAGGGGAGAGGGAGGGCTTTGTATTTTTTGATTTTTCCAAAAATTTAATTTCTAATTTTTGCATGAGGGAGGCTGCATGTCACTTCCTTTCTTTTCCCCCATTTTCTTATTTTTTATTATTTTCTCGAAATTGATGCAAAGTCAAAGGTTGACTTTTAACTTTTGACCATGACCTTGTTGACTTAGCCAAAAAAATGTTGCCATATGAGACATGATCGGAATTGGGCACTGAGCATGTCATTGGAAATGTCTCAATGAGCCCGTCGAGAATATGTGTTCATCAATCTGAAATGATGCCACTTCACCCCTCAATTTTGTCCTAGGAACAATTACCGCTTCAAATCCCTAACTTGTTGGTGGGCCCACATGACACCCAATCTTGCGAAAGGCGCCACATCGCCATACGATATCCAATCGAGGAAAATGAAGTACCGTCAGAAAGGTATTGAAAAGGCCTTCAACGAGATGGCCATATATTGGTGTTTTGGGGCCATTAATGACTACTTTGTTTGTCATGAAACCCCGATATGCAAGTTGGTTGGCCCCCTTTGCCCAAAATAGTTGTCAAACTTGTGACAACTCTAACCAGGCCATCCGAGGTCAGAATATGGAAAAATAGGAGCCGTTGGAAAGGTGTCTGAGTAGAATATAATGATTTACTGAATAATCCCTTATTTAAAACCCCTTAACAACAATATTTTAACCCTGAATCACTGTAACCAATCTGCAGTCCAAAAGTGGTCATGAACTTGCGAAGGATCGTTCTCATCAATTGTGGGTCGAAACCAAGTAAGGGATATATCGTTGGAAAGGTATCTCACTTCCCTACACAGTACTTATGTTTTATTTTCTTTTTAAAAAAAAAATATGAATAGAATTAGACCAAGAAGTCACAACTGTTGGTTTTGGCCATTCGAGTGACACAAACTTTGCATCCTCCGTAGGGGGGTTTATACGGACTAAGAATCATGCTCATGATAGATCGTTTGAAATATTGTCCTGATCCCTAAAAGATGGAAGAATTGTATTTCCAAAAATGTGACCATAATTCATTTTATTATTTGCGAAAGGACCCCATCCACACGGGACCTGCCTAGTGACAGGCGAAAGGGGCCAGCGATAAAGTTTTTGAAAACGGCATGCTTAGCTCATAAAAACTGAACTGAGAAGCCTTGAAATGAGGAATTATGATGTGGGATGGTTTGAGAACTCAAAAATTACCCCGAGAAGGCCTCCCCTGAGGGGAAAAGAACATGGTCCCATAACAAGCTGAGCAAGGCCGAAATGGTCCCGTTTGGGTACCGTTTAAGATGTTGGTGGGCATAGTGATGGTTGTGGTTGTTATACTGCTTCCCAAAATGATATAGTAGGGTATGGAAAAACATGAATTTGATATGCATTTGACCTTACTATCCCTCAACTGGTCTTGGAAGCACTGACCCAACAAAATGCAACAACCCTGAACTGACCTGGACTGTTGCCAATTGACTTGACCTTGTTACCTGATACTCTCTAGTGCCTGGTAAGTATTTACATACTTAGATAAAAACCCTCTAAAGGAAGCCAAATAATACTCTTTCAAGGGCAGAGGCCATAGTAACTATGACCCCCACCACTGTCTTCGACTGGAACGATAGCACAAAGGGCTGCTAGGAGCAACCCTCAGGCTAACTTGTGGAGGAATGAAGGTGTTAAACACCATGTTGAGCCCAAAGTAGATTTTTGGGTCAATATTCTTGGCATAGGAGGGGAAATAATTTCCAAATCATGTAGAATAATGGGATCACCTGTGTGAGAAGAGAAAATACTCGGTGGAAATTTATACTTTCGAAGTGACCGAGGTGGGTGAGGGGGGGAGATTCAACTGTAGTATAAGGACCATTTTTCACATTAGGGATAACCAAAGAATGAAAGTGGCGCGGTAAAGATATAAAACATAATTTATACTGAGATTCACAAAGGATAGAATAATGGGAATAATGAGCTAGGTTTTGTTGAGCAATGTGGCCCAAGTGACATGGGTCCCTCACCCAGATTATGGCTTAATTGTGAGAATCGAGGCTTAATGTGAACCTTGGCTCAACACAAAGTCTCATTCATGCCTTCGATTCTTGATACATAAATGAGCAAACATGGATCTTTTGAAATCAATGACCCACTGGAGAAAAAATAGCAAGCAAACCAGTCAATCAAGGGAGTAAATAAATATGAAAAACTTTTGGTAGGAGGTGCTGAAATATCTCAATGATCACAAGTGATGGAACTTCATAGGAAAAACGAACGTTGCTTGGAAAAATCATTTTGTAAGTGGTCGGGTAAAGTGCAGTTGCAATCACATAGTTATGTAAGCCATCATGCCATCATGCCATCATGGTTTCAACTTCACCAAAGAATGATATTCTACCCCCTTAGACTTTCCCCGCTGAATTTGATTAAAGAACAATCATGTTTACTCCTATTTAAGATGATATTAAGTCAGAGTTTCCTGTAGGCCAAGCCTGATAAAAGGGTTCCTAAGGGTGTATTCGTTTCAAACAACCATATAATAACAAGGACAATACCCTTCCCATGAACAACATACATAGCAAAAATTAAGAAGAAGAGGGAAACCTATGGAATTAAAATGAAAAGGACCAAAAATCGAGGAAAAATTAAAAAGGCCCTTACACCCAAAATTGAAACCAAACAGGCAAAAAGGCTCCAAATTGAAATCAAGGAGATATATACAAGCATAAATCAGCAACAACAAATACATACAACCAAAAAATGAATAAGTGGTGACTTATGTACAGGATGACGAGGTCCCTCAGGAGTAAAAGAACTTTAGGTGACGACCATTCACAGGGAATTGGAGTGGTTCACCATCCAAGGTTTTTAATTTGAAAGCATTTGTCCCTAAAACCTCATAGATTGTGTAAGTAACCAACCATAAAAAATCAAACTTGTGATGTTTGGATGGGGACTCATGTGCTTTGTCACATAGTAGGATATCATCTCCTACTTTGTAATTTACCATTGTGACATCTAAGAAGAACCTGCCTGAGGTGATCAAAATGACTACTTCGTTCTTTAGAAAAGACTGTGAGGTCATCGAAGTAGACAAGGATCATCTTACCCAATAAGCCTTTGAAATCAATGTTTATGGAACATTGAAAGGTGTTCTCGACATTAATCAATCCAAAAGGCATCTTGTTATATGCATATGTGCCCCAATGGGTAGTGAAGGTGGTTTTGTGACTATCAGAAGGCTTGATGGATATCTAATTGTAACCCAAGAAACCATCAAAAAGGGACATCATTTGAGCCCCGAAGACTTGTTGGAGGATTTCTTCCATTGGTGGGACATGGTAGTTGTCTTTTAGGGACACCCTATTCAAATGTCAAAAGTTGACACACAAATGAATATCACCAATTTTCTTCCTAATGGGAACCAAATTAGATACCCATTGTGAGTAACAGATATGGTATATGACCTCGTATGCTTCCATCTTGTCTAATTCAACCTTAATTTTTTATTCTAAAGCATGGGTTTTCTTTCTTTATCTCTTGCTGTAAGGTTTCGAATAAGGGATTATGGGTATGGCATGGACTATCTCCTACATATCGAAAACCTTGAGAACCTTGTAGGACCAGACAAAAACATCCTTGAACTTTGTCAAGAGTTCCGTGAATTGAGCGATCTCATAAGGAGAACACTGTGACCCTATATAAACCAATTTTAGATCTTTCTCAGTTCCTAGGTTTATAGGGATGGTTTCTTGCACCTTCCTAACATATTCACTATCAATATTAGGTGCAGAGGTAGTGGAATAATTGGAATAAAAAATGGATTCCAATACGGACAAACCAGAGGGAATTTTATTTTTCTTCAATTGGATTATGTCCCCGATTTCCTCTTCTAACTCATGACTGATATGTAAATCTTTGAATTCTCCCTTGTTTTGAAGGAACCTATAGATTTTTTCATCAATATAAAAAACTTTCCAAGAGTCGACGTTATCAGGTAACACATGTCTATGTAAAATTTGGACTTTTATGTCTTTGATAGACCTTATGAAATCCAAAGTGAAGCATGAACTAGCCAAGGCCAAAGTATCAACTATGTGGTTTGTATCCCTAGGTATGGCTTGAATGTTGAAAGATAAGAACTTCTCAATAATCTCCTTATCCTTTCAGTGGTACTGTTTAAGGAGAGGGTTATGAACTTCATATTTATCTCTAATTTGATTCACAACCAACTCAGAATCCTCGCTCATCAACAAATGACAAACTCCTAAGTTTAAATACTTTTGGAGGCCTTGAACTAGCACTTCATGTTGAACCACATTATTAGTGTTAGAGAATTCTAATCGAAAATATAAAGGGATTTCCTTTCTATTGGGATCACAAAAAAGGACCCCAACCCCATATCCGTGCTTGAATTTAGCACCGTCAAAATCCATGCTCCACATCATTTCTTCCAACTCAGAAGGAGGGACATGTGCATCTTTCTCAGATAGCACAATATACATACCCATCCATGTGTCTTGAAAAGACACATGTTTTGTGTTGTAGGAAGCAGGTACAACTTGCTCTCAGTATTTTGGTTCCCTCTTAATGACAACTTCGACATATTTATGAGGAAAGGTGAAGTGGGTTTCTTCCATGAAGTAACAACCCTTTTTGACTTTGGTGGACCACTCCCTTCCTAAAAGCATGCCATATGCTTCAGGTATGTATGCTGCAATTGTGTTTATAAGCATTCTCACATCCGAACTTTGGTTGAAAGCAATGGATAAGTCCTTGATGTAACCAATGGTTTCTACAATCCTTGAATCCAAAGCTAAAATATCTTTACAGGGGCCGATACATTCAAGACCCAATCTCCTCATGACTCGAAAGGGCATGACATTATGCCTCACTCTTGTGTCAAAGACACAATTATGGAGCAAAAACTAAGAAATCATAACTGAGATATAGAAAGGAGGAACTCCAGGGTCTAGATCAATGGCATCATATGCCTCATTTGGTTGAGAAGAGGACTCTTTGGAAAGAGGAACTCTCTATTCTATAATGGAGTAGGAGGTTCTTGTAGAATACATGAAAGGTTTTCAAATTGAGCAGGTGTTCTAAGAGCATCTAATAATGTCACGTGGGTGGGGACCTTGGCTAGATCTTCAACGACATTGTAAGGCCCAAGTATTGGGAAGTAGGGTGGTGGTTTATTAGGAAAATTTACCTTGTTTGGAGTCCACAAAATCCTTTTCCTCGAGGAGAAGGTAATCTACCATTCACATAAAATTTTCTTTTTTCATGGTCCTTAGGATCAATTTTGGTCCCTTCCACCCCTTGAAAAGTGGTTTTAGGGGACTAACTCCTAGTTTATACAAAAAATCTTCCGAAGGTAAGAGGATCATCATCGTAGGGAACAAAATCTTCCATGTTAACTTGGTCATTTTGAGAAGTGGAGGCAAGCTTGTTTTTCACTTGAGGTAAAGGTGATTTTTCAGTCTTAGACAATTCCAGGTGACTTGTATACAAATAAAAATACTCGGGATCATGGAAGTATTGGAAAAAGTGGGACCAATCCACTTCAGAAACATGTTTCCTAGGAGGAGTAGGAGGCAAAGGATGCCTTAGCCTCGCAGGAGAAGTAAACTGTAAGTGATTCACCTTTCGATTAAGGGAAAGTATTTGGTTGTTCATGTTCATTAAAAACTTGAGAGTTTCATAAATTTCCCTTTCTTCAATCCTCAGAGTTTGGGCAGGTGGGGGTTCATACTGAGGACCCTCGTTTCGAGGTACCTCATTCCTAGGCCTCCCATTAAAATGGGGTTGCACTAAAGGTGAGGGAATCATACTATATTCCTCCATGTTTCTCTCAATTTCCAGGGCTCTAACCTTGGCCGCATCTAAAGTTTGTATTAATTTATCTTTCAATATATACTTTACATTTGGATTCATAGCGGTCATGTAGTAATGGGACAAATTGTTCCCAGATGGCTGGGAAGTAGTTGGGATCCTATTCAAGGTTGAGGTAAAGTGCTGATTAAAGTTTCAAATTTTCTCCCCCTCATGGATGGAGATGGTTGTGAAATCCTTGAGTAGAGAAGACACATCATCCGCCCCTTGGAAATGCTTCTTGAATTCTTGGACCATAGTGTCCCAATCTGGGATACTATCATTTGGAAGCAAGAGATACCATCTCGCTGCTTCACCCTCAAAGGTTCTTACAAAAATTCTAATGATGACTTCAGTAATTGTTATGTCCATAAGTGCTAATGCATCATAGAAATTTTGTATATGTTCCTCAGCATTCAATGTACCAGTGCCACTAAAATTTGGAAGTTTGTTTGGGGCATCTACAGGAATTTCATGAAGAGGTTGGGGCAACCTAAAAGGAGTCTCAAGTTGCCAGGGCATTGTCATCGAAAAAACTACGGGAGGAACAACTTGAGGGTTAGTAACTATTGCTGGATTGACTAAAGCTTGCTTTAGTAGGTGGATTTGAAAGGAGAAGAGGAAGAGGGTGAATCAGCTCACACGACAGGTGTAATGAGTTTCTTTGGTTTCCTAGATGTATGTGTCTCGCTACTTGTTTTCTTTCTTGAAATTTGACTTCTTGTATTCCCGGGGGACACTGTTTCTCTAGTCTTAGGATGTTTCCACCCTACCATATTGTAAGGGGATTAGGTAAGTACTTTAAGTACAAGAGATGTATCACACCGACAATCCTACTTTTTCTGACATGATGTCAAAATAACCTAACTTAAACAAAGATTGTTTTCGTTCTTCTCAAAGTGGAGGGTAAAGTATGACATATTTATAAATTCTCACATGAGTTCGAACAAATAAAAGCAGACACTGATAAGGTAAGAGGAAAGGAAAACTCGATGGTATTTATGACTCCAATATGCAACAAAATCGCAAGGTAACTGAACTATAACGAGAACCAAAGAAAATCCAAAGGATCACTGAAAGACCTTGCCACAAAATTCTGTCAACAGGTGGGAAAAGGACCCTAAAGAGTTTGGTTCCAATGCTCAGTACAAGTTTGAGATACAAGCAACACTAAATAGATTTGTAAGTCCCCAGTGTGATCACTAGAAAAGGGACATGTTATAAGAAAAATACGTCCATCGGGACAGATCTAACCTATCCGATTGTGAAGCCGATTACAACCTCTTTGATAGCTCGACAATAGGCATAGACTACCTGCACCTCAAATGGTCCTTCGATTGAGGTGGTAAAGAAGGAGAAAAAGGAGAGTTGAAAGTCTTACGAGAAGTCTTTCTTAGGACCACCCACCCTAGGTGTTGTCCTCCCTTAGCTTCCTGGATGGCCAAAATGGCCTGGGGGGTGAAAATTATGGACAATGTGATGAAAATAAGTTGGATGATTTTTAGGAAAACAAACTAAACAAAGTGAACAACGAGACTTTCTCTCCCTTAAAGCCTTGGAAAATGGCCCATAATGGGTTCCCGGGGTAAATCGGAGTCCTGGGCAATAGACCAGTGGATGCCTCAAGTGAAAAAAGTGAAAAGTAAGGGTGAAAAGTGAGTTTAAAATCTACATCCAAGTCTTTTAAAATGGCTGTAAATTGTGAACAAAAAGCTGTTCAAAGATTTTAAAGCAGGGAAACAAGCTCATAATGGCTTGGTACTCCCCAGGGTGACCCAGGAAGTGATCCTGGAAAATTGTCAAATAAAAAGGGGGGGGATGTAAATGAAGATGGAAAACATTTTTTACAAGATGTTACAACTATGTTTAGGAGAGTATTTACATATGCAATTTCTATTCATGGATGAAGGGTGGAATGACAAAAGGTTTGACTTTAAAATGTATTTTATTTGTGAATTTTCAGTTTATTAACACATGAATTGGCCACCAAACCGCTTTAAAGGTTATCCCGATCAGGCAAACACCTATTATCCTAGAAATGTGCCAACCAGTATAAGGAGAGTAGTCTTAGTATACCATGGTGATTATGTTGAAGAGTGCCCCATGCAGTTCAAAGAATCAGGGATTAGCCTCTTCTCGTCAGTCACACTTTCATCATCTTAAATCTGCTTGGATGGAAGAAGGATACCCGTGAAAATGAAGAGGCCCAGGACCCCCACAAGGGGATTTTAGCTGAGCTTACCCAAGCAGTGTAGTATCCCATCCAATATGAGCTATTCAACTCCTTGTTCATTTGGTACTACAGAAATACTACTCAATTTATACTAACTAGACAACTTCCGAGGGGCTCCTGATGAAGACTCCCTAGTTTTGACACTTAGTATTCTATGAAATTGAAATTTCTTGAAATAAATAACCAGGCCATCAACGTGGCAAGGTCACGTCTCACTTTCGCAAGTGTGCCTCCTGGTCGATAAATTGAAATCTATCTAAAGCTTAATACAAAAATAAGTAAATAAGTATGTGACATATTCGTCATGGCTAAATAGTATGTGTATGCATATAGCTAAATAATATAGGTTTTGTTTGGAATGTGTATGGGGTGGACCCCTGCTTTGTTTTCATGTTTTTTGTGGTTTTCTAAATGTTTTAGCTTGCTGATTTTGAATGGCCCCTTTAGGGGAAACCACCAGTGTTATCGGGTTAATTATTAAGTGAGGACACAAATCAATCTCCCTAGCTTCACTATGAAACTAGAACAAAACAAGACAATACACTACTCTTTCCTTAGTTTTCAATTATCAAATGAGAAATGGATCTAGAAGATACCTTTTAAATATTGAAGATCCGACTTCGCCAATGCAATCCAAGCTTCGTCACAAGGTTTATGAGAAATATCTACAAATAAGCACAAGCCAAGGAAGATAAAATAAAAGAGTCTATTTGATATGAAACTATGTACGTGATCAAGGAATCATACAATATGGATGAATAACATTAATATAGGAAAGAGAAGTATACATATATTAAAGAATGTGGAAGAAAGACAACCAGATGCATTGATGTTGTCAGGTTCCTTCCAATAGTTCCTTGCTTCTCACACACTTCTTGCTCCAAGGATTCCAAGACCATTGATCTGATAGCTACTCACAATCTATCTTCAGAAAGCAAAGCTCAAATCCCCTCTAACCAAGCTAACAATCTCAAGCCAAAACAACTAACTTTCTCCATGAGAGATCCTCTCATTTTATAAGATGAAGAGGATAAGGTGAGTAGGTTAGGATGATCCCACTAAATCATGAAAGCAAGTAAGAGCCAAACCATTAAGAGGCCACCTCACCATAGAAGCTTTTGCTTATAGAAGCATCGAGAAAATGCTAGTTTTTCCCATGTACGAAGGCTACTGCACCCTAGCTATAGAGAAACCTACAAAAACTTCACAACCTAGCTATAGAGAAAGGTGCAGAAATCAGACATTTCTGCACCCTGTGTATAGTGCAACCTGCGGAAATCATCCTTAATAGGGTTTTTACAAAGGAAAATACAACTTATTCTCTCAGTAAAAGTTATTCTCCCTTCTTTCTTTAGGAATTCAGGCCACTGATCCTTTTAAAGACAAATGATAGGTTTACATCATTAACGGTCATGAGGGTGACGAAAATAATGTGTAACAGAGAGCCCCCCAAAGTATGAAGTTAGAACATAGTGATAGCTGAAATACTTTGTCGAGTGTGTGTAGGGAACAAGGAACACGTCGGTCGGAAACCTGCTAACAAACAAGGAAATACAATACAATAATATATCATCACTGAGGTAGGCATTCCCATACTCATAATACAAATGACTCAAAGCATAAATGCCAACATGCAAAGATCCGTGTCATGTAAGACATGTCATGTCCACCAAACATACACTGTGGATCCATGCCATTATGACTCAAATATGAACATAGCCACCACAAATACACTGTGGATCTATGTGTTAAATACTCAAATTTGAACATAGCCATGAGACATACAATGTGGATCTATGTAACAGTACACTAAATATACTCCAACATAACCTGAATCTGTCAGAAAAGATCCAGGGTCTTCATCTCCACCACTCTATAGTACGAATATAGCCATGTGATTACAGGTGCTGAAGTCGAACATGGTAGAAACCACTTGATTACTGGTCAATGATGAGGACTGTTAACAAGTGTGAGGGAAATCACCATTAATTTCAATGACTCGCAAGGTACATTAGTAAAATCCAACAAATGCGAATTAATGAGTTGAAGTCGAACACTCGGTGGAATCTTTCGATCAAGGGTCAATAATGAAAACCCATTGTCGAAAGCAAGGAAAACTGCCATTGAAGCATGCAAGTTCCAAGGTACCAATTGGTTTATAAGTCTAATTCCTGAATAATGAGTTGAATTTGATAGGAAAAGACTCGTCACAGGAGGGCCTTAATGTATCCCCCATTAATGACGAGAAACAAGTAACAAGATTTGAAGTAGATCAGAGTAACAAATAATCAAGGACTGACTCAGGGATGGCCGACACAATAGAAGGCTTAAGGACTACAGAAATGGCCGATGCAATAGAAGGATTCCTGGGTCGAACTTCTCTTTGAACATATCGACGACATGACAAATATCTTGGAAAATACTGACTCAACAAAAAGGATCACAAACCAATTTGTAATCTTATAAAGGGGTATGACCAAGAGATGAGCATATTTTCCAACCTAGACACAAAGTGAGTGAAAGGGTGTCATGTTTAAAGGTGACTCTTCCATAGAATACAGGTTTAGATACATTTCTTTCCAAATTCCCCCCCCACCATTTTTGGCGAGTACCTCTTTATTTTTACACAATATTGAGGAGGACAACATATGCTTGTAATGTAAGCTCATCCTTTGGATGAGTCCCTCAGATTATGTTTAATGAACCCTAAGAAGGATTGGTTTGGTTCCATATAGGCCTTTCGATGTTTGTTTAACGAGTCCAAAGAAAGAAAACTCGGGGGTTTTTCATATTTAGAGAGTCTGAAAAACACTTAAAGAGGACTCTCTCAGTTACTTTTTCATAAATTAGTTTAATGAGACTGAAAAAGTGATAAACTATCGCCCATCAAACGTTTTATTCAAATACTTTTACGAGCGTGAAAAGAACAAGGTCACTCGGTAATCTTTTCATGTTTAGAGAGTCTGAAAAGAGCTTAAAGAGAACTCCAGGGGGTTCCTTTTTCATATAACCTTTACGAGTCCGAAAAAGTGATAAAAGTATACTCGGTTACATTCTCATTGATTTACAAGCATGAGAAAGAACAAAGACTAAGCTTAGGAACTTTTTCTCATGTATTTACAAGCATGAGAAAGAACAAAGACTAGGCTCGGTAACTTATTCTCATGTATTTACGAGCATGAGAAAGAACAAAGACTAAGCTCGAGATTGTTTTCATTTTTACGCAAGCTTAAAACAAAAAAAACTATGCTAAGGATAGATTTTATTTTTACAAAAGATTAAAAACTAAAAAAAACTATGCTTGGACCTAGTTTCATTTTTACACAAACTTGAACCAGAGGAAACTATGCTTGAGGTAGGTGGTTTCATTTTTACACAAGCTTGAACCATATAAACCTATGCTTGAAATTCCCAACACATTATTCAGGGATGGTTGGTACTTAGCCCCCAACTTAAGAAGATAGTGGTTCAACTTTAGCATGAAGTCCAGAGGCTGAAAGCATTGCCCCCCAAGCTTCAATTTGTCCAACGACATAGGAGGATGAAAAGAAGCTTCAAATACTAGACAAAGGACTTGACTCAAACAAAGAGGGGGAAGTTGTTTCATTTTTTAACGAGATTGACACATAATAAGAACTATGCTCGAGAATCTAGGTTCAATCCCTAGACCTCTGTTTCATTTTTTAACGAGCTTGACACAGAAATAAGAACTATGCTAGTAAGCTCTGTTTCATTTTTTAACGAAGTTTCTACAGAGAAGAAAAATTGTCCTCACAACTGGTTTCATTTTTTAACGAGCTTGAAATCAGAAAACCATGCTCAAGGCTAGTTTCATTTTTTAATGAGCTTGAAATCAGAAAACCATGCTCATGGTTGGTTTCATTTTTTGATGAGCTTGAAATCAGAAAACCATGCTCATAGATGGTTTCATTTTTTAACGAGCTCGAAATCAGAAAACCATGCTCAAGGTTGGTTTCATTTTTTAATGAGATTGAAATTAGAAAACCATGCTCATAGACTCTCTTCTTGATCATGGCTTCCAAGAGGGCAATGCTCTGGAAGGACACCATGTCAAGGGACAAAACCCGGTCATGGCTTCAAAGAAATCTTTACTAGACGGAAGAGACACACTCTGGAAGGAAACCATGTCGAGGGTCATGACAGGGGTAAAGAGATCAAGCTCTAAAAACCCTATCGAAGAGATCACCATGTCAACTACCAGATCTAAGTCATAAGAGACTGAGCTTACAATGAGAGGTTCATCTTCATTAGCAGTTGAAGGCATGAGAGACAATGCCACATAATTAACTTGTGGTGGGGGTGATACCGTCTACATATAAGAACCATTTAGGGAGGTCATCCAGTCAGGACCGATGAATGAAATTTGATCAATAGTCACAATTCTTCCATCGTGAGGGAAATATATCACACAAAAAAGAGTGGACACAATAGATTTCATGGCATAGAAATAATCCCAACCAAGGAGTAAAGTGAAATCCAAGGGATCTTGGAATACCATAACATCAATAAAGATAGTTTTCCCGCCCAAAGTTACATGAAACTGAGGAAGGGTCCCTAAAGGTTGAGTGGTTATTCTGTTAAAAGATAACATATTTTGCGTAACTGACACAAGCTGAGGACAACCCAAAGATTTCCAAGCAATAGAGGACAAAATACTAACAGATGCACCTTCATCTATCAACGTATGAGGAATGTCCCGACCACAAACCTATACTGTAATCTGGAAAGGAATGTGAGAGGGAAGATGAGGTCTAGTTAGCACACACCAATTAAAAATGATGGCCTCATTACTTGGAGGAGGTTCCATGGGAGAAGGAGGAATGCCTCCTGACATGGCAGATTCTGTATCAACGAGAAAAACATGGGCATTATTAGGTTCACTCTCTAGCAGGAGAGGAGGATCGACTGATATTGACGTCAAATCGATCACTTGGGTTTCATTGTCCAAGGGGAGAATGAGGTCGACAGGTGGAAATGAATCGACCGCTTGGGTTTCACTCTCTGGCGGGAGAGTGGGATTGACCGAGGATAGGATCGGATCAACCACTTTGTTAGCTGGTTCAAATAAGAATGTGACCAGTTTAACTACATGATCAACCAGACTAACCGTTGAAGGGGCCAGATTGATCATTCCATCAACTACAGGTGGGTCGAGAGTAAGCTTGCGATAAGAAGTTGGAAGTTGAGGCTATGAAACAGTCATGTCTTCCAGTAATTTCGAGGCTTCATCCATACAAGGGAAAAGGTGAGTTAGATGAATCCCTTTGCATAACATACATGGGAAATTGACTCTACTTTTCCTCTTCCCAATGGTATATTGACTAGTTGACGAGAGCTCATCAACATGTTGTTTAGAGGTTGACGACATGGGTTGGCGAGGGTGCGTAGACCATGCTTCGATAACCTTGGATAGACCAGGGAAATCTTTAAGAAGATGGCTACCCTTACAAAGCCTGCAAGGGTACTTGGGCTTACAGGTTGTTTGGGTGATCTTGGCATCATCAACACTCCCAACACGATTAACAGTAACTGGTTTCTTTCCAACATGTCCAGCAGTGGTTGGAAGTTTGGACCCTTGTTTATTTTTCTTCTTATTATTCTTTTGCTTCTTCTTCTTATTATCCATCAAGTTACTATATTTAGAGCTTTCACTCGACAAAGAAGATGAAATGGAAGAAGACCTTGCAAGTGAAGAAGGAGAAGAAGATCTTACTAGTGAAGAAGGTGAAGGATCAACATGAGGTTGATGTTCTTAGAGGGGTGTGCTTACAAATGAATCACTAAATTCATTCGAGACTACCTGAGTGGAAAACAACCATACCAGTAATCCAATTGTGAGACTTGGAAGGCTCAAAGTAGTGATGTGAGTAGGACCAATGTTTCTGTAAGAAGGAAAAACAAAAGGTTCCCCTGGAAAAGGGGTTCCTTCATTGGTCGTTCCGGGAAATGATGCCATTAAATAAATATCCAACCTAGAGTATTCTAGGGAAAACAAACAACACATGCTAGAAATCTAGCAAGCGAGCAAACAAAACATTCTCACAATGAACTCACTAGTTGGTGATGAAATCCAACTTCGCGAGAACAATGTAAGAAGGGGATGAGATAGAGCGGGTGGAAAATTTACATTGACGACCTACTTAACGGACTTACACCCTGGTGCAAGCTCCCACAGATAATCGTGGGTATACCCTCCAAGGAGCCCGAGTGAGTTTGGCCAATGTCGATTCCAAGTACTATGAAGACTTGCCCCTCCATAGTCACCTCGTGTAAAGACCCTAGAGGGATAGGCCACTAAGGTTACAAAATACAACAATGATGTCTGGGGAAACAATCCACAGTCTGATCCACATGCAAGGGCATGGTATCTATCTTGAAATCAACTCGAATTGCTTCCACTCATCATTGTGGGTATACCTTCAAGTGACGCCCATAATACGCGCAATCTCTGCACCAAGACCAACAAAGAAGGGTGAGTAACTATTCTAGTCCCAATGCGACCTTAGGTTTGACCCTTGTGTGAGAAGGGATTCCTAGGACAAAATGTAGCAAGTGGGTTTCACCTCTCCCTAACTCAAGATTTTATGTTTGTTCATAGCTTTGGAAAGTTATATTTCACACCTATTCCAAATCCCTACAACTAATCTAATGTAGGTTTTCTACCAGAAAATATAAAAATGTCTAATCAATTTTATAAGCACTTTATTTTTAAGGATGTTGTTTCTCAAAAGGAATATGGTGTTTTGTCTGACTTGAAAGTTATGCAAAGAAATGAATATGCAATCTTTTGATTTCGATGAAAGCTATATTACGAGAAGGAGAAAACGTTTATCATTCCCAGATGCACAATGTTCCAAAATTTTACTAAACTCATCAATATAAATATTTTCAAGAAATGAGACAAAGAGACTGTACACCAATACACGATTCACGCCCCTCCCCTCGGCCATAAGGGGGAAGTTTTTTCAGAATTCAAGACCAAAAAATGCCAAAAACCATGTAATTTTGCTACTTCAAATGTAAGGATGTCCCCAAACTAATGCAAAGCAAGAGAATTAAAATTTTTTGTTTTAAAGATAGCTAAAAGAAATAACAAATCTATATAAAACAAATCAACCCAAACAAACTTTCTCTTTTAACACGAATGATTCAATAAGAGAAAAATAAGTTCTTTCACCAAACAATTCTAAAGAAAAAACATTCCTTTGTAACAGAAAGACACTCAAAGGAAGAGATCAAATCTTTCAAAAGCACACAAAGAAAAAATAAGTCAAAGATGGCTGAAAGTAGATTCAAATTTTTTCAAGCAGACTGTAATCAGACCCAACAAATCACCCCAGAACCACATCACAGATTTGGGCAGGGAAAACCACCAAAAACATTTTTTTTCACAATCTCCGCAGGCTGGAAGACTAACACAGTGCGAAAATCCTTGATCGCCGCAGGCCAGAAATGGGTAGGGCGCGGAGTTTCCTCACTGGTCTAAATACGTAGGGTGAGGAAATCCTAACTCTCCACACTGTCCCTCAAAGCAGGGTGCAAAAATCAAACAAAAATGTAAAAAATTAAAGAATTAAGAAGGTTTTCCAGTGAAGTTAAACAGTCAAAGAGTCAGGCTAGATTTCCCAGTGACTTGGAAAATAGAACCAAAGAAATCAAAGCAAGCAAGAAAGAAAAACTAGGAAAATAATCCATTCCCCAATGGAGTCACCAATTTTGTTATCGGGTTAATTGTTAAGTGCGGACAAAAATCAATCCCCCTAGCTTCACTACAAAACAAGAACAAAACAAGACAATACACTACTCTTTCCTTAGTTTTCAATTATCAAATGAGGAATGGATCTAGAACATGCCTTTTAAATATTGAAGATTTGACTTTGCCAATGCAATCCAAGCTTCGTCACGAGGTTTATGAGAAATATCTGCAAATAAGCACAAGCCAACAAAGACAAGAATAACAGAGTCTGTTTGATATGAAACTATGTATGTGATCAAGGAATCATACAATATGGACGAATAAAATTCATATATGAAATAAAAGTATATTTGTATTAAAGAAAGATACAACTAGATGCCTTGATGTTGTCAGGTTCCTTCCAATAGTTCCTTCCTTCTCACACACTTCTTTCTCCAAGGATTCTGAGACCATGGATCTGATAACTACTCGCAATCTATCTTGACAAAGTAAAGCTCAAAGCCACTCTAACCAAGCTAACAATCTCAAGCCAAAACAACTAACTTTCTTCATGAGAGCTCCTCTCCTTTTGTAAGATGAAGAGGATAAGGTGAGGAGGTTAGGATGATCCCACTAAATCATGCAAGTGAGTAAGATCCAAACCATTCGGAGGCCACCTCACCATAGAATCTTCTCCTTATAGAAGCATCAAGAAAATTCTTGTTTTTCCCACGTATGAAGGCCGCCGCACCCTAGCTATAGAGCAACCTGCAGAAAATCCACAACCTAGCTATAGAGCAAGGTGCAGAAATCAGGCATTTCGACACCCTGTGTATAGTGCAACCTGCAGAAATCCTCCTTAATAGGGTTTTTACAAAGGAAAATACAACTTATTCTCTCAGTAAAAGTTCTTCTCCCTTATTTCTTCAGGAATTTAGGCCACTGATCCTTTTAAAGACAAAGGATAGGTTTACATCATTAACGGTCATGAGGGTGACAAAAATAATGTGTAACAACTAGTAGATTAGTATACGAGAAAATATACAATGAAGAAAGACAATATCAACTAATTACAAGTAAACAATTATACCATTCAATCCAAGTGAATGGGTTGAGGCTCTTTGCGAGTGGCAAAGCCTCCATATGCATGAAAGCCCCAATTGATTCCTTGTATCGGGATTGGAATTTTACTTAATGAAATTCGAAACAATGATGATTATTTACGAAGG
Source organism: Picea mariana (assembly GCA_032191745.1). NCBI lineage: Eukaryota > Viridiplantae > Streptophyta > Pinopsida > Pinales > Pinaceae > Picea > Picea mariana. The sequence goes on along the minus strand of JASDQU010241755.1, from coordinate 40,518 downwards.
GAAAAATCAGAATTTATAAACAGAAATTCGTAAGAAAACTGGTCAACCTATATACATGAGCAAAGCATATTGACATGGGTACATGTGAATTATTTCTTAGAATGAGTGCAAGTGAATTCAAGGTGAAAATGAGTGTGAATGGGTGGATTTACCGATCAGATCTGATGTTTTTTCTTCGATTTCTTGCTGGCCCCTTTGCATCAAACATGTCTTTAGATGGTCCCCAACCACTTAAGAGAAGAAAAATAGGTGACCGGATTGTATCCTTGTAGGAAAACAATGAAATTTTAATGATTTTATATGAAAAAATTGAAATAAATGTAACATAAATTGACACATAAAAGTTAGATAACGACCAACAAAGATGGCTATCCCGGGGGGAGAAATTGACCAAAATGGTCAATTTTCTTGTTTGGGACAACAAGGTTAATAGAAGAAAATCATAACATAAATTTACATGAAAAATAAAGAAGCAAAACAGTATAAACAAATAGATAAGGGGCTTATTTAAGGGCTTTCCTAAGGGGCCCTAGGACTTCCGACCACTAAGTAAGGCTAAAAGAAGTCGAATACTTCATGAAATATCCACTACAACACGTCAAACAAGTTAAACAAGGCTATTAGTAAATGAAAGAAAGTGAGTTAAACCCAATGAAGAAACAACAAACACCTAGCTAACTAATCCCTTATGGAGATAGCTAACATAACAAGTACTTACTAATACCCTTCAATCCTTAACCAACAAGTGACATGACCAACAACAAAAAATTAACAAGTATCACACACACAAAGAGATTTTAGAAAATTTCAGCAGAGCTTTGGTACTATATTCATCCCCTTTTGTACAATTCCATCCCTCTTATTTATAAATAAGAGGTGAAGGCTTAGGGTTAGGTCACAAGACACTTGTCACTTTTGGAAAAGTTACAAGTGGACCAACTCTTAAAGTGTTTTTTCTTTTAATAAAAAAGTAAACTTATCCAAAAGGGATCTTATCCAAAGGGAATCAAATCAGATTTGTTTTGACCCATTAATTACAATTTTTTACAAGCCAAAGTATATCCTTCGAGACCAAACTATTACAAAAGGGTCATTTTCATAAAATGACAAAAATTAGTATGCCACATCATCATTTGTCTTGGGATTTGTGCCATCCCAAAGACTCTTTGATTGCTGCCATGTTTTGCATCTGTAGAGGAAGTGAACTAGGACAATTCCTGACCATCCATGGCTGCCGGATTCACTGGGATGAAGCCCCAAGGTGTGGGGAAATTGAAAAACTGCTTAGGAGGGAAAGGGGCCTTTGTGATTGGTCATTGTATGTAAGAAATTCCCACTATTCAAGCACTTTTTAGACATGATTATAACCCCCCTTTTCTTCCTAGAATTTTCCCTGTGAGTTGACCGAAGCATGGCTTTGATTTGGGCTTGTTTCGTCGAAGGGACCCCTTGGGCCTGAACCTTGGGAGGATTTTACCCTTTACCAAAAATCCACAAAATTGAATTTTGATGTGTCTATGTTGTATCTCTATTCTCTACCTTTCCTTTTCCTTTCATTTGGCGCAAATCTGACTCCGGATGAGCAAGATATGGCCTCCGCAAGGTACACGGGAAGGAGCTGGTCGTGATAATGATAAGGGAAAACTTGAAATTGATACAATGTCATGGGCTAGAAACTAGAATTGACAGGCTTCTACAGGCTTGCATACCTATATCTGAAATGGGGTTTCTTCATTTGTCCCAAATTATCCTCAGAGGGCCCCAATTAGGCCTCCTTTTGGTGCATGTTTTTGGGCCAATGAGGATCCCTTGTCACTCCGAGACGCACCAATAAAATTATGGGA
>JASDQU010241755.1:24563-38478 GCA_032191745.1 Picea mariana | reverse complement strand
AAATTAAAAATAAAATTTAAACCCCAGTTTTGGAAAATGGAGCTGCCGACGGTGGTTGGAGGAGTGAAGGGAGAGGAGGTGGTGATTGGGAGAAGGGTACTGCACACACGAGGAGTGGAGAGGAGGAGGGAATGGAGAAGGCCGCATCGTGGAGGAGTGAGTCGTGGGGAGGCAGAAGGGTTTCTATGCACGGTGGTTTTGGAGTGTGGAGGCCATGGGGGAGGAGGATATGGAAGGGGCATGAAAGGCCTGGTAAGTGGAGAGGAGGAGGGGGTTGCGCGAGTGAGCGAAGGTATGAAGAAGGGTGGAGGGAGGTGTGGAGAGGTTGGCGTGTGAGGTTGTGAGGTGGAGGGAGTCTGTGGGGAGGAGGGATGCACGGAGAGGGGAGGTGGAGGGAGCCCGCGGGGAGGAGCGATGCACAGAGAGGGGAGGTGGAGGGAGCCCGCGCGGAAGAGGGAGGCACGGAGAGGGGAGGTGGATTGGTGGAATGGGATGAGGAATGAAGGGAGGTGTTGCATTGGGTTTCATAAGTGGAGGGTTTTTGGGGAGGCCAAGGGGAGGAGGAGAGGATTGGAGTTGCAGGTGGTGGTGCTTGGTGGTCGACCACCAAAATTTCCAAATTTGATTTTTTTTTTTTTTGATAAAAAGTGGGTTTTTTCTCATAGTTTGGGAGTGGAAGGTCTTGGGTTCCCTTTGCTCCTTTTTTTGATTTTTAGCTAGTTCCTGGGATTTTTTAGTGGGAAAAAAGGGAGGGGGTTGTGGGTTCAAATCCCAGGGCCTGCAAATTATAATGTACATGCATGCAAATGGCCATTAAACCCATAAAATTTAATTCTTTAAAGGGGTCTGGTGCCCAAGAGGGGTTTGGATCCCCTCCCATTTGAATCTTTGCACAGGAGTAGTAAATGAAAATCAAACCAACCACCATATATCTGAACTAGCAACCACACAGACACACATACTAGCTCTGAAATCATAATTTTAATGGCAAATTGATCTTTTCTGGTGCCAAAATCCACCATTCGTTTGAATAACCCAACAAAATTTTTCAGAAGTGGGACTGATGGAAGGTTACCTGTGCTATTCTCTATGATGCTGGTACATGGTTGTGGTTTGATTCCATACAAGACCTGTACCTATTGTCTGTAACCCCTCCTCTTCTATTGAATACCTCAGTTGCAAAGCCACCTCTCCCCTTGGCCAAAATGCCAAAATGACTTGAGAAAGGGGAGAGGGAGGGTTTTGTATTTTTTGATTTTTCCAAAAATTCAATTTCTAATTTTTGCATGAGGGAGGTTGTGTGTCACTTCTTTGATTTTAATCCATTTTCTTATTTTTTATTATTTTCTCGAAATTGATGCAAAGTCAAAGGTTGACTTTTGACTTTTGACCATGACCTTGTTGACTCAACCAAAAAATGTTGCCAGATGAGACAGGGTCAGAATTGGGAACCGAGCATGTTGTTGGAAAGGTATTGATGAGCCCATTGAGAATATGTGGTCACCAATATGAAATGATGCCACCTCACCCCTCAATTTTGGCCTGGAACAGTTACTGCTTAAAAGCCCTGACTTGCTGGTGGGCCCACATGACACCCAATCTTGCGAAAGGTGCCACATCGCCATACGATATACGATCGAGGAAAATGAAGTAATTTCGGAAAGGTATCGACGAGTACTTCAACAAGATGGACATATATTTGTGTGTTGGGGAAATTAATAACTGTTTTATCTATCATGAAACCCTGTTATGCAAGCTGCTTGGCCCCCTTTGCCCGAAATAGTTGACAAACTTGTGACAGCTCTAACCGGGCTATCTGAGGTCAGAATGAGGAAAATTAGGAGCCGCTGGAAATGTGTATGAGTCCTCTACAACGTGACATCACTGAATCCATGATTTAAAGCCCATTAAAAACAATTTTTTAACCCTGAACCACTGAAACCAATATGGTGTCCAAAAGTGGTCATGAACTTGCGAAGGCTCGTTCTCACCAACCGAGGGTCGAAACCAAGTATGGAATATACTGTTGGGAAGGTATCACACTTATCTATACCATCATTAGGTTTAATTTTATTTATAAAATATAAATCTGAAAAGAATCAGAACAGGAAATCACAATTGTTGGTTTTGGCCATTCAGGTGACGCGAACTTTGCGTCCTCCGTAGGGGGTCATACAGACTCAGAATCAAGCTCATGATAGCTCGTTGGAAAGATTGTCCTGATCCCTACAAGATGGAAGTTTTTTATTTCCCAAAATTTGACAATAATTAATTTATTATTTGCAAAATGACCCTGCTCCCACGGGACCTGCCTAGTGACAGTAGAAAGGGGCCAACGATAACATTTTCACAAACTGTGTGATTAACTCATAAAACCTGAACTGAGAGGATTTGACATGAGTAATTATGATGTGGAAGGGTTTTAAAACTCAAAAATTACCCCGGGAAGGCCTTCCCTGAGGAGAAAATAACATGGTCCCATAACAAGCTGAGCAAGGTCGGGATGGTCCTGTTTGGGTACCGTTTAATATGTTGGTGGACATAGTGATGATTGTGGTTGTTATACTGCTGCCCAAAAAGTGATAGTAGGGTAGGGAAAACCATGAATTTGATATCCATTTGACCTTACTATCCCTAAAATGATCCTGGAAGCACTGACCCAACTGAATGTAACAACCTTGAACTGACTTGAACTGTTACCAACTGACTTGACCTTGTTACCTGATACTCTCTAGTGCCTGATAAGTCTTTACATACTTAGATAAAAAACCTCTGATGGAAGCCAACCGATACTCTTTCAAGGGAAGATGCAATAGTAACTATGACCCCCACCATTGTATTCGACTGGAACCATAGCACAAAGGGATTCTAGGAGCAATCCTCAGGCTTACTTGTGGATGAATGAAGGTGTTAAACACCATGTTGAGCCCAAATCATTTTTTTGGGTCAACAATTACTTGATATTTTTTTATTTCCCCCATTCCTTCATTTTCATTGGGAATTTCACTGAGTCAAACACCTAATATTTTCTCAGATATGGGAGAATTTTATGTTTTTCACCAATTTTATGACTTGATCCCTCCCCTCTAAGGGAATACAAGGCGATAATAACCTAATCCTGGTCCCCCCAAAGTGTCCTAGGGACTGATAATCCTTTGTTCATCACCCTGTCTTCATAGTTAAAAGAGAGATAGTCTATGTTCTGAGTGAATTTGGAGCTTGTTTTGCTTCCTTTTTGTCAGTTCTTTGCCTCATACATTTACATTAGGATCCTCCATGCTTGATTATGGTTCTAATTATGTAAAGTTTTGTGATTATCATTTATTTTATTGCCTCTTTTGAGTTTGAAATCCTTCAAATTGAGAAGTGTCCGTGACTACCATAGGCTAACTTGATCCTTTGGCCTAGTCTTTGATATCAATAGTTTTTTTCTCATCACCTGTAGGTTTTCAAACTTTTGTCTCTTTGATTCCAAAACCTTCTAAGTGTTTTATTTGATTATTTTGGGATCCTTTTATTTTATTTGGAGGTTTCTTATGTTGCATTAAGCCTTGTTTTTTGAGTCTCTAGTTCTTCTCCTCTTGAGAAAACTCCCGAGCTCTTTTGGACTTATTGCAACTTTTCTTTGTTTTTAGCTCCTTGAATTTTGAGGTTTCATTAAGTAATTTTCCTTTTCTTTACATTTTGGATTCTTGTTTGAACAAGTATTAAAGGTTCCCCTGTGTTTGGATTCTCTTAATTCTTGAGCGATTGTTTTCTTCACCTTCTTTAGATTTTGGGTTCTTTGTAAGTGTCATTGAGTCCTTTTCATTTTGATTGAAAAATTAAAGCAAAGAAGAGTTTAATTTGAGTTTTCATGCAATTTGAAAATAAGAAAACAAAAGTTTTGCATCATACTTTCATAATTGGAGTTTTTCGGTACATTGTTTAAAGAGATTGTCTTTGTTTTGGGATTTCAAGGACATTAATTTGATAGTTTGACATTTTAGTGGAAGTTGCATAGTATTGGGTGTTTATTTGTATTAAGAAGAAAAATATCTCTTTTCCTTTCCTCAGATAGATAAATCATTCAAAGATAAAAATTTTCATCTCATTCTTTCTGAATGTTTTTGGAGTCAAGTCAAAACATCATTAGTCGCATCTTCGTACAACCTAATGAGTAAAAAAACCATTAAAATAAATGAACATGCTTGATAAAATAAATTAGACATTTTTTTGTTTTATAGAACATCAACAATTGTATAAAGATAGGGCCTTTGGATTAGGGTGGAGTGAGAAAACTATCCAAAGCTGTTAAATGAGACTGTAGAATACTAGAGAGAGTAAAAATATAGTAATAGCAATTAACGTTAGTCGGGAAAGATCCTCTGACACATGAGTCAAACATGAGGTCAAGAAAAGAAATCAATTGAGATTTTCCCTCTTCCAATTTCCTAGTGGGACTATTCAATTTTGGGTCTTTGAAGAGTGGCAAGTCCTCTGGGTGACACCACTTCTTCTTAGTTTTTGGGTCGTAGATTTATGTCCAGTATTCCTAGGCACATTTTCTAGTATTGACTATCAACTATACCGCACCAAGCTATTTTTTGTGAATTGGTAAACATAGTAACCTCTCCTAGGATTATACACAAGTGACTGCAAGGGAGGTTCCTTGTGGTACCTGTGACAAACGTTCAATCTCTCCTTCAATGAACCAGGAGGGTATTTTCCTGTGGGCTCTTACTTACACCTTGGGGGATTGTTGCATGAAGGTTATCGTAATTGTTTCTCATTAATTCATTGACGACCTCATCTCCCATCTCCGGAAGATCCTTACTTCCTTTCTCCCTGTCATAAGGGATTTGTTTTCTTTATGTCCTCTATAGAGACTTTGGTAGTGTGTACTCTTTGATTTTTAGTAGACCCTAGGTTGAATCAATATCCATGGCATCAATTCCTAAGGCCACCAACCCAAGGACCCTGTTTCACGAGGGACCTTATGATTTTCCTTCTTTTGGAAATGTTGGCCCTCCCTACATTGCTACATTGACTCTTCCCAATTTCATTGTGGGGTTTCCGCTATGTTTTTTTCCCACTCCTTTGGTCCCAAATTACCCTATTGCTCCCTAAGAAATCTCTCCACCGCAAGAACATCAACTTCCTATTGACCCTCTTCCTTCTTCACCCATCTTGTCTCCTTCCCTTTCTTCTTCCTCTCCCAGTGAAAGCCTTGAAGCTAGTAATCAGGAGGCTAAGAAGAAGAAGAAAAGGAAGAACATGAAGAAGAAAAATAAGCAAGGGGGAAATCAACCAACCATTTTCGTGAGTGTTGATAATGTTTCAAATCCGACCAACATAGGTTGCAAACTCAAATTCCATTGCAATATTTGTAAGGGTGACCACCTTCTTAACCATTGCCTTGGTGTTCCCAAGGTATTAAAAGAATGGTCCTTGGGTTCTAAACAATCCATGTCACCATCCATTGAAATCCATGTTGGTGACAACCCATCTAATAGTGATCATCAGGTTGGGTGGAAAAAATCTAAAGTTAGGATTCCTTATCGGTTATGCAGGGAAATGCACCTGACTTACATTTTTCCCTTGTATGGATGAAGCTTCACAATTATTGGAATACATTGTTGTTTTCCAGCAACAACCTCCAACTACTTCCCATGAGTCCTCTCCCAACTAACCATTGGTTGATGAGTGGTTGGTCCGATCCAATCATCAATTGATCCCACTCTTCCCTTAGATCATGAAGTGGATACCACTTAGGTTTTTCTTGTCGCTTCATATTCCTCTAGATAAGGGATCATTTCACCCATTTCAATGGAACCCCCTCCAAGTACTAATGACGTCAACCTCCCCTCTCCTTCTCTCTTTTGGGGATGACTCCACCTCTTAGTCTAGGATTGTTCAATTCATTGAACCGAATGGTTCGTTAGGCTCCAGATGGAACCTCTTTTAACTTGACACATGCCCTTTTTCTTCCCTCGGTGCAGGTTATTTAGCGCCTGTGGACCCTCTCTTCAACGCTTTTCGAATCTTAACACTGTCACTGCTAGCTCCCTGTGCTAGAAATTCTCTTTGATGTGATCATAGGATTTGACCATGGGCAAACTCCCTTCACGGTCCCATGCTTCAGGACAATCGCGAGCTATCTACTCCTCTTCCCTCATCTTCGAATTGGCGAATCCTTCGGGTCTATATCTACGGTCCACGTTCCCCTCGTGACCAATGACTATGATCAGTTTGTGAGTTCAAACTTCATGAGTCCTTTCTTATCCCGACTCTACTTCTCCCGATCACGAATAAATGAAGTGTTGATCTCTCACCACACGTTCTACCTCAATGGATGGCTAGGATTACTTTGGCTTCCCCAACTCTTCGGGTATTCTTCTTTTCACTTTTATTCGAAGGATTCTTCCTCCGAAATGCATGGATCTCTACCACGTGCCCTTCCACATCCAACGGTCTGGATTTTAATTTCTCTTCATGACTTAACAAAGATCTATGTTTTCCCCTAGAAAACCTTCCTAAGTTCTTCCTCCCAAACCTCTTTACTTCTTGCCACCTGTCTCCCCTGACAAGTGATTCTCAGTATCTTTAGGACTTCGAAAAGTCCTCGACTTCTTTGAACAGTTAGCGCGATTTCTCTCTTTTGAGACTTAGACTGTTCTTGAGATTCCTTTTTCACTCCTTGCAGAACTCTACATAGATTCTTCTGCAACTTTGCTTGGCTTGAAAACCTCCAAGGTTCCTAGTTCCTCTGTGTCCTTCAGTGGACTTCTTCTTCTTCTTCTTTCCCTCCTGGCAGTCTCTCGCTCTTCCTCCCGAGCTTGTAAGATGGACTTAAAGTCCTTGGTGCACCCCTTGCGCTCGACTAAGCTTCTCGACGAATTCTGCCTTAGCCTTTTGGAAAGGTTTAAGGCATCTCCTTTCCTTTGTCGATGCATTCTTGCAAAGCCTTCCTTCCTCAGGATTTTCAACAACTTTGAGATTCCCCTAAGGATAAAAACACTTCTGGTCGTATCTCCCTTGTGCATTCTCACACTAGATCGATGCTCTCCTAGCAAAGTCTTACAGAGTATTCAGTAACTCTGCACTGTACTTCCTCCCAAATAGTCTTTCTTTCCAAGGCCCTTAACCACCTTGAAATTTCTCCCCGAGTTTGTGAATTAACTTGGTATGCCCTTTTGGAAATCTCTCTTCTAAATCCACTGAGTTCAAACATGCACTCCTTGCATCGACTTACAGAGTTTCCACCCTCTATTGCACACTCCTTGCACTTAGCCTAGAGAACTAGACTTAACTCAACACACTCGCAGATAGAAAACTGTATCTTTATCCCTGCAGATGATTTCTAACATTCATCTACAATTCACAAACATGTAAATGACATTCATAACATAGAATCCATTACAAAGAAATGTAAAACATGAAAAACTGTCATTTTCTATTAATGGTGGAATGTCAAATTACAATGTGGAGTCCGAGCTGAAACTAAGTCTCAACTCTCTCTCTCCTCTTACAACCAACTAACCAACCAACCAACCTACCAACTAACCTTTATTTGGAAACAATACAAGGATTTATACAAGAGGGTCTCGACGAGCTTTCCTTGAAAGATAAACTAGTGGTGTCAAATCACCATTCAAATGCTTATCGAAAGGGCAATTTACAATGATGGAAATCTGCTCCAAATCGGATGCAGATCCATTCTGCCATCAACCACTTAATGACGACGTTATCTCCAGCTTGTACGAAGGCACAATTCTACTCCTCCAGCTTGTCATCATTAAATGCCTGGATCACGCTTTGGATTCTTGAGGCAAAATGAGAGGGCAGTGCCTTTCCCTTCCTTGAATGCGCACCATGCGTGAAATCAAGTTGGCGTGTGCTAAGGTGGAGAGATGCTCCTGCATCATACTCCACGACTATGGAAATCATGAACTCCTGCTCATGATATTTCCAGTGTGGCTGAAATCCTCCTGGATCCCAAACTTTCCTTTAGAGATGTCTCTCGGCTCCTTTGCTTCGCTACTTCTTCTCCTACATCATCCTCACTGCTCATGCAGGTATCCTTTCTTCCAACTTCCTTGTGCTGACCAATTTTGTTGCTGAGCTCGACATCAACTTATTGATCTCCTCAATCACCTCGTCCATCTGCTCCATCGACTGGCTCTTCTATTGCAGACTGGCTCACTGCACTTCTTCCTTGTCTCTACTATATTCTTCGTTTGTATCCTTAGCTCACCACAATGTTGCAGCCTCCACTTCTGCAGTCTCCTCACCACTAAAATTCTACTCAGCTACCACTTCCTTTGACAGATCGACTCTTATCAGTCCTTCGGCTGGCTCCTTTCCAGTTTTCCCCAGCTGCAACTCCTACTGGTGTGTCTCCTCTGGCATGGTTATCTTCTGGTAGCCACCTTTTGGTTTTGGATGGTCCAAACAATCCTCCAGTGCCTTTAGCTCCAATTCCCACTAAGTGAGTACCCCAACTAGGCGTTCTTCGTTTGGGACATATCTCAGTATTTGCTCCTCCTCCTTTACGACAATCTTAGCTTGCTGTCCAGTTGCTGCATTTGCAACACCTTTTATAGACTCTCCTCGACTGCTTGGTAGGAATATCTGAACTCCCCCAAAATTTAGGACGGTTCTCTGATCCTTTTCCTTAATGGTGGAAGTTTTTAACTTCTCATCATCTTCATTGACACGACTCATTATTCCATGTGAATCTTCACCTGAGTGAGGTATTTCTTCTACCTCCTCATTTGTCAACTTCTCCTGATGTGAACTCTCAGCTAAAATCATATCTTATCCCTTGCCCACCTGGAAATCTGGGATGTCTCCTCTGCCCACCTATAATTCTATAAGATCCACTGATCCCTTCTCATTTCCCACTCGACAATCTATGAGACCCTTGCCAAATATCTTTCCCTTATGACTGAGGTTTTCAATGTGCCTCAACCACCTTTTTAACATCTGTTGCTACCTCCTGGCCAACAAATTTTGAACATGCCACTTAGCTATCCTTTTCAAATGCCACTCATACCTCCAGTGTACCTTTGCCTCCTGTTGTATCTTGAATGCTAGCTCCTCCATCTGGGCTCTGATTTCACCGAGCTCCATGTCCATTTCCGTCTTGATTTTCATCTTGTGGTCTACTCCTTGACCACACTTATGAATTTCAACAAACATATTCACCTTCTAACTTCCCTCCCTGACAAGTCTGATGTTCACTCTGCAACTAAGAGAATCTCCAACTTTTCCTTCGCTTGAAATCACAGACAAAAACTTTGCTCTGATACCACATATGACATCAATCTCCCCTCTCCTTCTCTCCTTTGGGACTGACTCGACCTCCCAGTCTAGGATCGTTCAAGTCATCGAACCAAATGGTTGGTCAGGCTCCAGATGGAACCCCTTTTAACTTGACATGGGCCCTTTTTCTTCCCTCGGTGCAGGTTATGTAGCCCCTGCGGACCCTCTCTTTAGCGCTTTTCAAATCTTAATGCCATCACTGCTAGCTCCCCATGCTAGACTTTCTCTTTGATGTGACCCCAGGCTTTGACCGTGGGCCAACTCCCTTCGTGATCCCATGCTTCGGGACAATTGCGAGCTGTCTACTCCTCTTCCCCGATCTCTAAATCAACGAATCCTTCGGGACCAGATCTATGGTCTACATTCCCCTCGTGACCAATGACTGTGATCAGTTCACAAGTTTGGACCTCATGAGTCCTTTCTTCTCCTGAATCTGCTTCTCCCGATCGTGAATCAGCGAAGTGTTGATCTCTCACCATGCGTCCTACCTCGATGAAAGGCTAGGATTACTTTGGCTTCCCCAACTCTTCAGGTATTCTCCTTTTCACTTTTCTATGAAGGGTTCTTCCTCTGAAATGCATGGATCTCTGCCACGTGCCCTTCCATGTGCCCTTGGAAAACCTTCCAAAGTTTTTCCTCCCGAACCTATTTACCTCTTACCACCTGTCTCCCCCAACGAGTGATTCTGACTGTCTTCGAGACTTCGGCAAGTCCTCGACTCCTTTGCACACTTAGCACGATTTCTCTCTTTTGAGACTTAGTCTGTCTCGAGATTCCTTCTACACTCCTTGTAGAACTCTACACAGGTTCTTTCGTGACTTTGCTTGGCTTGAAAACCTCCAAGGTTCCCATTTCCTCTACGTCCATCAGTGGACTTCTTCTTTTTCTTCTTTCCCTCCTAGCAGTCTCTCGCTCTTCCACCTGAGCTTGTAAGATGGACTTACAGTCTCCTTGGCACAACCCTTGCATTCGTCTAGGCTTCTCGACGACTTCTCCCTTAGCCTTATGGAAAGGTTTAAGGCATCTCCTTTCCTTTTTAGATGCACTCTTGCAAAGCCTTCCTTCCTCACAATGTTCAACAACTATGGGATTCCCCCAAGGATAACAAAACTTCTGGTCGTATATCCCTTGTGCATGCTTGCACTAGCTCGATGCCCTCCTGGCAGAGTCTTATAGAGTATTTAGTAACTCTGCATTGTGATTCCTCCCACACAATCTTTCTTTCCAAGGCCCTTAACCACCTTAAAGTTTCTCCCTGAGTCTGTGAATTAACTTGGTATTCTCTCCTAGAAATATATCTTCTGACTCCATTGAGTTCAGACACACACTCCTTGTGTCGACTTACAGAGTTTCCACCCTCTATCATGCACTCCTTGTACTTAGCCTAGAGAACCAGACTTAAATCAACACACTCGTGGATAGAAAACTATATCTCTATCTCTAAATATGATTTCTAACTTTCATCTACAATTCACAAACATGTAAATGACATTCATAACATAAAATCCATTACACAAAAATGTAAAACATGAAAAACTGCCATTTTCTATTAATGGTGGAATGTCAAATTACAATGTGGAGTCCGAGATGCAACTGAGTCTTGGCTCTGTCTCTCCCCTTACAACCAACTAACCAACCCAACAACCTACCAACCAACCTTTAATTGGCAACAATACAAGGATTTATATAAGAGGGGCTCGACGAGCTTCCCTTGCAAGCTAAACTAGTGGTGTCAAATCACCATTCAAATGCCTATCGAAAGGGAAATTTACAATGATGGAAATCTGCTCCAAATTAGATGCAGATCCATTTTGCCGTCAACCACTTAATGGCGACCTTATCTCCATCTTGTGAAAAGGCACAATTATGCTCCTCCAGCTTGTCATCATTAAATTCTTGGATCTCACTTTGGATTCTCAAGGCAAAATGAGAGGGCGATGCCTCTCCCTTCCTTGAATGTGCACCATGCGTGAAATCAGGATGGCGCGTGTTGAGGTGGAGCGATGCTCCTACATCAACTAAGGTCATTTCCTTTGAATAGAATAGGTTGGTGGAGCCTCACCATCCTTCCTGCATGCCTTTCCAAATCACCATGAAGGTTCGCAATATGACCATACATCACACTGTTGTTGACAAAGGCACTTCTGTTACCATTCTATTCTTAACCACTTAGAAAGCTACGGTTTCCCCTCATCTTGTGTTTGTGACCTATAATTTGTTGGATTTTAATAGAATATCTAGTGAACCTTTAGTGATCTTTCCTCAACTTCCCATCACCTTAGGAGGGAAAGTTGTATGTATTGATGTTATGGTAGTCCAAGGCCCTTTGGATTTTAATTTAATCCTTGAGTAGGACTATGTCTATGCTATGAAATTTGTCATGTCCACACTCTTTCAAGTGATGCATTTCCATTATAATGGAAGCATTGTTACCATTGACCAACTTTTGTTCGATAGACCTGATCTGACTGCTGAATATTTGAATTCCCAGAATGTTCCTTATGTGAAAATGGTATCCCTCCCACGAAAGGTTAATTATGTGGTATCATGTCCCATGCCTTCGACTACTAATGAAAAGGAGCCTCTCACTATATGCTCGACTTCTTTAGACATAGTTCCAGTAGTTGACATGGTGAACCCTCCAATGGGGTTTTTGGAGCTATATATTTCCCCCATTACCCCTATTGAGTCTCTTGACATATATTATTTCCAGCATTGTTCTTCAATCTGATGAAGACCTCTTGGAATACATGGTCAAGGTTCATGAACATAGTTCGATTTCTATTCCAAGATCGTTAAAAAATGAAACAGATAAATATGAGCATAGTTCTCTTTCTGTGTCAATCTCATTAAAAAATAAAACAGATACCCATGAGCATAGTTCACTTTCTGTGTCTAGCTCATTAAAAAATGAAACACATAATGATGAGCATAGTTCATTGTCTATGTCAAGCTTGTTAAAAAATGAAATAGAACCCCCTCCAATTGAGTCGAGTCTTCCGCTAGATATAGTACCTGAACCTTCATTTCCTTCGCTTATGTCAGTTGATCCTCTTTCTTCCTCCCTCTTTGGTGAACCTATTTCTATTAGTATCTAGGAGTCTAATTGGGTGCAAAAGAAGAGTTAGCAGACAAAACAAAGCTTGGGGGGTATGTCTCTAGCCTATGGACATCATGTTGGAGTGTCGATCATGTTGGGGGAAAAGTAACAACCTTTGGACATCATGTAGGGAACAAACCCACCAATGTGTATCACTCAAAGTACCAACTTTTGGACATCACATTGGGAAGAAACCCGTGAATGGGTATCATTATGAGAATAGTTCATTTTTTGTTTCAATCTCATTAAAAAATTAAACCAACCCCAAGCATAGTTTCATTATCTATTTCAATCTAATTTAAAAATGAAACCAACCTCTAGCACAGTTTCATTTTGGGTTTCAATCTCGTTTAAAAATGAAACCAACCATGAGCACAATTTCATTCTCGGTTTCAAGCTTGTTAAAAAATAAAACCAACCCCGAGCACAGTTTAATTATCTGTCTCAAGCTCATTTTAAAAAAAATGAAATGAACTCCAAGAACAATTTCATTCTTTGTTTGAATCTTATTTAAAAATGAAACCAACCCTGAGCACAGTTTCATTCTCTATTTCAAGCTCGTTAAAAAATGAAGCAGACACTTCGATCATAGTTCATTCTCTGTTTCAAGATCGTTAACAAATGAATCAAACATCTAGATGAGCTTAGTATTTTTCTTTCTTTTTCTTGTAAATACACGAGAATAAGTTATTGAGCATACTTTTATCATTTTTTTGGGCTCATAAAAAATATACGAAAAAATGAACTCTTTGGAGTCTCCTTTAAGCTCTTTTCAGTCTCTCTAAACATGAAAAGATTGTCAAGAGATTGTTTTCTTTCACACTCATTAAAAGGATTTGAAAGGGAATATTTTTGGTGTAAGTTTAACCCTTTTTTGGACCAGATGGACTAATTACAAAAAATGAAGACTCTAGTCAATCTTGACTAGAACAAATCTCCCTGGTATTGTTTTACACTTTTTTGGGTTTGGGGGACTAAATTTGCAGAAAATAACACTCTTAGAGTCTTCTTTAAGTTCTTTTTAGTCTCTCTAAATGTGAAAAGAGCACCAATATTATCTTCTCTGGGCTCATAAAATTATACATTGAAGGACCCATATGGGACCAAACCCCTCCTTCTTCAGGTTTGTTAAACATGTGATGAGGGACTCATCAAGATGAGCTATACTCAACATCTGTTATGCTCCTCAAGCTCGCTAAAAAAAAAAGAGGTACTTGTTGTTCATGGTGGGGGAAAAATTTGAGGGAAGTGGGTCAATTTTTTGAAAGCATTATGGTATTTGTTTGTTGCCATCTTTGAACATGGCACCTATTTGTGTCTTGTCTTATAGTTGGGTAATCTCCTTGTCTTAGAGTCGTACCAATCCTATGAGTCATCATACTCCTTTGGCTCACCCAAAGATAGAAACAATTACTATTGCACTATGTTTTGGTCTATATCTATATCGAGTCAATGCTTCCATGTCATTTTTCATGCCTCACAATGTTCAAGGGAAGTTTAATCCCAAAT
>JASDQU010241754.1:102851-114109 GCA_032191745.1 Picea mariana | reverse complement strand
GAACATCTAGTGAGCATAGTTGTGCAATAATGCCTTGATGCCCCTTTTTCAATAATTTTGTCATGCCATTAGAGCTTATCACCTTACTAGGTTTCCCTGTGATACCTCTTGACTCAATTTCTTTTCTTTCCAATGAAAATTTCATGAAAAGTTCTTGAAAATTAAAAGCCACTATTCCTAATGATTGTAACCATTGGATTCCTAGTACAACATCTGCACCACCCATGGGTATAAAAATCATTGGACTATTCATTACATATTCCCCCATAGCAAGATTGATCTTATTGCATTTTCCTGAGCAATTGATAGTTCCTCCATCTGCAATCATTACTTGAAACTCTGGCTCTAGATATACAAAGGAATTGAGATCTTTGGATAATTTATAGTGAATGAAATTGTGAATACTGCCAGAATCAATTAGGACTATTAACTTTTTCTTTTTGATGTATCCTTCGATATTGAGGGTTTGAGGAATGCTAATTGAAACCAATGAATTACACGATATCATGGGATTCAACTCTTCAGACGAAATTGCTTCTACGTTTTCATCTTGAGATGGTTCTTGTTCTTCTTCTTCTTCATCTTCACAATCTATGTAGAATAATTTCTTTTCACCACACTTATGTCCCTTACTGTACTAGCTGTCACAATTAAAGCATAAACCTTTTGCTTTTATTTCCTCCAATTCTTGAGGTGTCAACCTTGTAGTTTGAGGTGTTTTAGAAGAAGGAGCATTGTTCTCTCTATAGATGTTAGGATTGCTCCTTCTAGTAGCCATAACCATATTTTTACTTTCAACATTTCTTGCCACCTCAAATGCAGTCTCAAATGATTTGGGTTCCCAAAGGTGAATCTTATGTTGAATGTTATCATTTAAAGTTCCTATGAATACATCAATCAAGTGCTCATATGGAATATATGTTACCTTTATATTCAATCTTTGGAAGTTCTCAACGTGCTCGGTAAATGAACCCTTTTTCTTGAGATTTATCAATTGGCTAAAGAAGGTATTGCTCCGTGTATCCTCATAGTGTGCTATCATTTCTTCCTTGAAAATTGTCAAAGTGATGAGTGATTTGCGATAACAAATCCATCGATACCATACAAATTGATTGGGTTCTAAATATAAAGAAGCAATTCGTACCTTTTGTGTATGTGGCACATTATGTAGATCAAAGAATTGCTCCATATGAAGTATCCATGTGATTGGGTCCTTGCCATCAAACTTCCTAATATCGATCTTAGGAACATGGTTGGTCTTCAACCCAAAGTTGGAGTTTCTCCATTCTTGATTCACCTTCCTTGTGTCCTCATCATGAATTTCATGGGATGCATTTTCACTTTCAAGTGTCTTCTCTGTTACGAAATTTTTCAATACTTCTATGATCTCCTCTTTTAAACCATCCATCTTTGCCTCCAACTTAGCTTTCATCTCTTGTAGTTCATATTTTGTTGCTATCTTCTTTTTTAATTAATTTATGTCCCTATGCATTTCTTCACCTTCATTGAGAGTCCAAGTAGGATTGTATGGAGGCTTATTTGGTGTAGAAGTTCCCTTTTTGGGTGGCATGTTGGCCAAGTATCACTTTTGAACCTTGATTTTGAGGTGGTTCTGCTAGACAATATTTCTTTTGTTGTATATCCCAAGTTTCGCCCCTTCTGGATATGAAACTTTCTTTTATGGAGTTCTCTGATATTTCTTCTCTGCAATGCCATAGGTTGGATCAAAATTGGATGTGCCAAGTCGAATTTATGGTAACTTCCCCAGAACTTGCTGTTTTTTGGCCTTTCCAGGAGATCTCACTTGTATAGTGTGCCCCGCACAAAATAATTGATATAAAATTATGAAACTCGTACCAAAAATACTACAGATTGTCCAATATCTAATGAAACCAGTCTCACTCAATTTGGATACTGTAGGAATAATTTATGATTGTTTTACCTGGAACACATTCTTAAGACTAGTCAATACGACTAGTCAGATACCCTATCTTCCACAGGGTGTATCTACAAATGTAAGATGACCCAGAAGCTGATATGTTTACCACCGATACCTTACTAATTTATGTGAATAGCCTCCATATTTCATGGTCTAAAACGTTATAGAAACATTTTTATAGCTAAAATTCCACAATGACTCAGTTCAAGATGATTCCAGAACCCTATCTTGCACAGGATGTATCTCTGAAAGTATAAGGCCTCAGGAGATGAAATTGTAACCCAACGTACCTTGATCCATATACTAAATATCAACCAATCTGTTCCTTCTGAAACATTGTGGAAATTTTTTTATAGATAAAATTCCAATCTGTCTCAGATGTAGCAGCAAAACCCCAAGACCTTGAGCTTTGATACCATATGTTAAGAACCAAATATCAATATAGCATAGAAAAACCTCAGAATAAGTAATCAATGCCTTGAAAAAGAGATCATTTTAGATAATAAGCCTCTTCAAGGGGGAAACCTCCTTTTGTCCCACATAAATGTTCAAGTACAAGATGATTCCAAATGAAAATGTCTCCTTGGTATATATAGGAGACTAGGAGGTATAATTACAACTAATGGAATAAAGCTGACATAAATAAAATAACAATACTAATGTAATATGCCCCAATTAAGGGGTAATGAGCCAATATTAGGGCTTAACAGAAAGATGGCAACCGTCAATATCAGAAATATAAATATAAAGACAAAAGGAAATATAATGCACATCCGAAGAAGGAAGGGTACATAAAACCCTTCACTGATGCCTCCATATCCAAAGGGGGAAATGGAAGAAAAGGGGAGAAATGCATGTATTGTCACAAAGGAATCCATCCAGAATTCACATGCATGCAAAAAAAAAAAGATCTAATGTCTCAAATACTTCAGAAAAATAACCTTGGAGATCGCATCCCCGAGGGTGTCAAGAAGAAAAAGCCAAAAGATATGAATCCCAAGAAAGGAAATTCTAGCCATGTCTTGATGACCATCAACTTCTCTCTCGATGATTGGATCATAGATTCAAGATCATCACATCACATGGCTGCCTCAAAATAAGTATATTCTTCATTGGATGCATGCAAGGGTCCTCCTATTCTCATGGGGGGAAACTCTTATGTTGAAGTCACCGATAAAGGAAGGATTGAACTCACCAACAGAAGCTTTGAGAATGTGTTGCACGTTCCCAAAAAAATTTTCAACCTTATCTTCGTGTATCAGATGAAAAATTCCAACACTAGAAATAAAGTCATATACACACCAAATTCTACGGACATCTACAACATGCAAACCAACTCTAGGGTTTCTACCGGTGAGGTCAATCATCAGTCTAGATTGTGTACTTTTTCTGAATTCATTGAACCTAATTCTGCTTTACTACTTACTCATGCTAGTGAATGTAGTAGGATATGGACTGAAAGGTTTGGACATTTTAATTTCAGATACATGCAACAACTTAGAAATCAAATATTGGTTGATGGTCTACCAGACATCCATTATTCTAAGGGAGTATGTGAGGTATGTGTTCTCGAAAAACACCCTCAAGAGAAATTTGACAAAGGAAAGTCTCAGAGAGCTTCTACACCTTTAGATCTGATCCACAGTGACCTTATGGATCCTTTTCCGCATCCATCCATCAACAAAGCAAGGTTTGTTCTCATTTTTTTTTTATGATTTCTCACATTTTACATGGATCTACTCTCTCAGGAAAAAATCTAAGGTCTTTCAACACCTCAACGATTTCAAAGCCCTGGTTGAGACACAGTCTGAAAAGAAGATCAATTTCCTATGAACTGATAATGGGGGAGAGTATTTAAATCATGAGATCCATGATATTTTCCATGAGGCACAGATTAATTTGCAGCACACAGTTCCCTATAATCCCCAGCAGAACAGAGTTGTTGAGTGTAAAAACAAATCTCTAAAGGAGATGGCATCTTGCATGTAAAGTAACTACCACAGAGACTATGGGCTAAAGAACTTAATTGTGAAACATACATCCAAAACAAATATCCTCATAGATCTATCAAGGATAAGACCCCCTTTGAGGCTTGGAGTGGCCTCAAATTGGTAGTGACCCACTTTTGTATTTTCGGTTCACGTGCATGGGCCCAGATTCCCTCTGAAAAGAGGAAATGGGTTGATCCACAGAGCATTGTGTCATAGACCCCCTTCCCTCCTTGGGGATACGTGACCTCCCGGTATTGGATCTTCAAAATATCGAGTTGGATTGACTCTTAGGGCCTTCAGTATCCCCCAAACACTCAACACACACACAGGTCCCTTTTTTGTGTTACCCGCAGGGTCGAACTACCCGTACCTTCGCTCTTTGGTGCTCCTGACAACACTCAACTTCGTGAGTAATAACCCCATGCTACCTTCCACTTTGGTGACCACGGGCTATGACCATGGGCTAACCCTCGGTGAATTTGGACTTCAAAAATACTCTAAGCTCTACCTTCATCTCTTCCCGAAGCACTCTTCTCTGAACTTCTGAATTTATGCCAAGTGTTTACTACACGACCAACGGTTGTAATTACTTCACAAGTTCATGATTCCTCCCTTGCAACACCTCCAAACATTCCAAACTATGAAGTGTCAAAATACCTTACGTCCAACCTCCATGTTACACTCCTAGATATGACGGTCTGGAATTGTTCACCTCCCTCTGGAACGAATCTTGTTCACAGATTCTTGATGGAAACCTCGAGGGTTCTCCTCAATGAATATTTTCCTCCACTCTACCTCCTGAGCTTAACCTATTCTACCTTCTCTTGTTTCTTAGAACACTCTCTTCGACACTTAGTTGAAATCTTGACCTATGCACAC
Organism: Picea mariana; assembly: GCA_032191745.1. Lineage (NCBI taxonomy): Eukaryota > Viridiplantae > Streptophyta > Pinopsida > Pinales > Pinaceae > Picea > Picea mariana. The sequence goes on along the minus strand of JASDQU010241754.1, from coordinate 109,300 downwards.
CTTGCAACATGTTCACTTCCACACTCAACTCCTCTGTGGATGATTTCACACTTCTTGGGACGGTTCTTCAACAACTTCTCTCTTCTATAACTAAAGTCGCACTACTCCTTCTAATCTTCGATTTTGGAAACTCTGTCATGCACTCCTTGTGGACATCTATGCACTCCCCGCATATACAAGTTCATGATATCTCTTCTGAGCTTACAAGTCGAAACAGACTCCATCAACACACTCCTTGCACTTACTCGTGGAAGAGAAACAACTAAAACTTATTCACTATTCACAGTGACTCATACATTCAATCACATAAATGCATTCATGGATACAAGAAAAATAAATAACAGAGAATAAATAGAAAATATACCGTTCAATCATTCAGATAGACACATCAAAGCACACACATTTGGGACAATGTTCCTCTCTTATATTCACTCAACTGAAGATCACATACATACATTCATTGCTTCAATGTATCTCTCATCTCTCTGCTACAATGGAAATATATACACTAGATTCAACAACGTCTTCTCGGCAACAATAAAAATATTTATACAAAGGTCACTCCTCGAGCCTTTCCCTCCAACTACTCTAACTATCTTATAGAAAATAAAAGCTTTCAACTACTTAAAATTTATTACAATAAATATTTTAGTCAAACAGATAAGAGCGAACGCTCCAGATCTATGATGCAATCCTTCACATTAAATCAAAATACATCCTCCCATCTATCTTATGCGATGGCTCAACCTCTGATCATTAAATATGTTCATAACTACAAATCCTTTTCAGATATTACATTAATACACAAATTTGGAATTCAAAATATTTCAAAATACGTGCTAGTGCGCCCAGCTGTCTCTCACTTGTGCTTTGATGGTGATGCTCCTGCATAAAACTAAGTGTATTTTTGTTGGATACCCCAAAATTTTGAAGGGATATAGGCTTATTTATCTTTCCTTAGACCAACTCATCATTGAGCGTAGTTTCCAATTCAAGGAAAGTGTCTCATATGTACCTCATCACCTGCATGCATACATCTTCATTCTTCCACCTGTCTGAGATGATGAGCATGCACATGCTGAATCTTCTTCAGATGAGAGTTTTGATTCAGAGGACTAATATAATTCAGATTAATATTCAGTATAGTCATATGTAGAGTCAAAGCATCCAGATGTAGTTGCAGAGCTAGAGCAGAGTCCCAAGTGGGCACAAACTACTCTTTAGGATGCATGGGCTCTTCTTGATGATCCAACCGATACTAGGAGGACTCGATTTGATTTTGAAGAGCCTCTTGTTTCACTCACTACCACTGAACCATTTCCCTCTAGGCATATTTTCTTGGTTCAGTCTTCATATCCACAGTATTATGGCGAGGTTGCTGGAAATCCCTTTTGGGAATCCTCCATGCAGGAGGAGTACAATTCCCTCATCGAGAACCATACTTGGGATCTAGTTCCCCTTCCTTCTGGGAGGAAAATTTTCAGATTCAGATGGATATATAGGACCAAGAACCCATTGGATGAAAAGATCAACAGATACAATGCCAGGCTTGTTGCCAAATGATTTCAATAAATGCATGGTATTGACTATGATGAGACCTTCTCTCTAGTAGCGAAGATGGATTCCATACAATTGGAACTTTCCATTGTGGCAATCAAGGGATGAGAAGTCCATCATATGGACATGAAGAATGTATTTATTCACAGATATCTCTCTAAGGAAATCTATATGGAGCAACCCCAGGGATTTATGCAGGACTCATATTTGGTTTGTCCTCTGAAGAAGTCCCTTTATGGCCTGAAGTAGGCTCCGAAGGCATGGTATGCCAAGATGGATTCCTACATGTTGTCAAAAAAATTTGTACATTGTAAATCAGACCCGAATGTCTACATGACCAGGACAGTCAATTAACTTCTACTCTTAGTTTTGTATGTTGATGATTTTTTGATCACCGGTTGCTCAAATTCAATGATTGTTGCATTCAAGATGATTCTACATGAAAGTTTTTTGATGACAAACATGGGTCCTCTACAATTCTTTCTTGGACTCAAGATTATTCAAGATGCATCAGGCATCAAACTGTCTCAGGCCAAGTATGCATGAGATCTCCTTGAGAGATTTCACATGATAGACTGCAATTCTACTCTGACTCCTTTCCTATTAGGATTCAAACTTGAGGATGGCGGGGAGACTCCACTGGTTGATAGCACACTATACAGACAACTAGCAGGGAACTTGTTGTATCTCACACACTCCACACCATACCTCTCCTATTCAGTTGGCACAGTTTCCAAGTTCATGCAGGAGTCGCATGAGCTACATTGGAAAGCTGCAAAGCGTATCCTTCGATATGTATAGGGCACCATTACCTTTGGGATTGATTATGAAATAGAATCTACATTAGATATCATTAGTTTTGCTAATTCTGACTGGGCTAGCGATAGCACTGATCGCAAGTCCACATCTGGTTACTCACTCAGTCTTGGTTCTGGGCCTATCTGTTGGTCGATCAAGAAGCGAGCCACCATTTCTCTATCTTCATCCGAGGTATATTACAGAGGGGTAGTTAACATAACCATTCAGGATATGTGGCTACAAAATTTTCTCACTAAGTTGGGCATTTAGTTTCATTGGTCGATCGTCTTCTAGTGTGACAACCAGAGCACTTTGAAGTTCTATAGAGATCCATTTCAGAGGCAGTGGATGAAGCACATCGAGATCCACATGCACTACATCTGGAACTTAGTACATGAGAGGATCATTGACCTACAATTCTATCCTTCAGTATAGCATATGATATACATACTCACCAAGACCTTCACTGAGCAGAAATTCCATTCTCTGTGAAGTTATCTTGGAGTGAAGGACATAGTTTCCTAGCAACTATAGTTCTTCTTTTTACATAAATTGTACCTTGAGAGGGGGGTTTTCCCATGAGGTTTTCCCTCTTTTCTCACTTTATTTCAGTGTATCTTTTGTATTTGGGTACCTAACATGGCCTCTTTGTCGAGACCCATTATTTATTTTCACCATAGTGATGTTCAGGGGGGGTGTTGGAGTTACTTCACACACACCTAGGATTTATTTTTCCTAAGGTTTTTTCTTGTTTATTAGTCATAATTAGTCATTATCCAGTCTCCTATATTTTAGGGGAGAATATTCCAACTTGAGATTATTCTCTTTCAGTTGACACTTCATTTTGACTAGTTGAGTTGAGTTTAGATGTTGCATTGGTTTTTTCACCATGCAACATTGGGATCATCACCATGCTAATGAGCACATTCCTTGGCATCATCACCATGATAATGTATACTTTCCTTGGGATCATCACCAGACTGGCGCATTATCCTTGATTCCTTGATCTACTCCTCACTACTCTTTTTTCAGTCAATTAATTGAAGACTAGTTGACTAGTTAACTCAGCTAGGTGGCAGTTCACTCCCGTAACTTACTGAGAGACTAGACTAGGTGGAAATTCACTCCCGTAACTATTGGTGTGTGTCCAAATCAATATAGACCACCACTATGGTGCATTGGTTCTCCCCCAGTGCGCATTCATTGATTTATACAGAGCATATCATGTGTAAATTATTCATTATTCATTACGGTTAATGAGAATTCTTCCATTCTTTCTCAATTTATATCTGCAAATGTGTGTAGTATTTCCTAGCTACATATATTATGTGCATGTTCAACATATTTACAATTCAATTAGTTTATTCTTAGTGCGCAATTCGATTTCCTTTATCATTTAACATGTTCATCATAAACTTACTAAATAAAATACAATCAGAAACACTGCATACATTCACAAAAAACACAAATATATCATGGTTCATCCCCCTTAGGGGTATGTCCACAAATATTTGTCACTTCTTCTCTTTATTCATGTTCTTGAAAAATATAGTGCTACACACTGTACAATCCTTCCTTCATTAAATTTGATATCCATAGATCACGTCATTCTCTTGACAATACACACTTCTAATAAAATGGAAAACAACCAATAGGGAAACCCTCCCATCATCCTAATACATTCTACTTATACAAAACTCGAACAAATCCCTTACAAAAACCCTAACCCTAAGTGGATTAGGTCTATCTACTTTATCCTTGACTTAATATCGGTTGGTCCTTGATCCAATCATTGCTCCAAGTCAGTTCTTGTCCACTTTCCAACCGCTCTGAACAATTTTTCCACTTTGTAACTACTTTTCTCGGCACAGGTTTTCCTCTGTTTCCCACACTAATTTTCCTCTATTTCTGACACGCTTCCCTAATTTTCGACGTTTCTTTTATTCCTTCAAAACTTCCTTAATTCTTCCCAAAATTGGCCTGCTACAACAGGCCCCCAACATTGACATCGTGACTCATCCCGAGTCACTCAAGAACTCCTCCATCTTTTACTGCCTATGCTAGTGCTTCATACATCTCTATTATATGTTGGAATTTCTCCTTATCCTAATTTATCTTCTCCATCATGGCTTCCACCGCATGCAAGGTGACCAGAGGTCTCAATATTTCACCCCCCCTCCAAGCCTATATGTTTTATGTGTAGTTTTGTTGCGTTGATCTCCATGACTAACTTCTCTGTCTTTTCATGCAGGGGTTCCAACTAACCCTGTCTTGCAATTTTTTGTGCCTGCACTACTTTCTCCTCTACTTGTAGGCTCTTCATTTCTGTCGCAGTCTTGATTTTATCGGTAAATTTCATTGTCTTTTGTCATTGTTTTAGATCTTCCATTATTGCATGCAGTTTGTCTTCCCTACCTTATAGGTATTGCAAGCTCCCATATTCTAAGAGCTATGTCCATAATTGGGTTCTCTTCTCCAACAACTCTGTTATCCTTTGGATAACCCACACTATACATTTTGTAGATGATTTTGCATATTTATCTCACTCTGCTATAACTTCTGGAGGAGAAGTGGGTAGTGTGCACTCCTCCATATCCTTTATCTAGTCCTTGTACTACTCCAAGGCCTGTGCTATTTTTCTCCTCTTCTCTTCATAAGATACTCCCTCTAAATTTTTTTTTGTATGGGATGGTTCAAAATAATGTGCCTATGTACTTCTCCATCTCCTCCACTTTTTGTTACACTATCTTATTTTCCTTCCATTCTTGGCTAACTGCTTCCTTCAGTGTGGTCTTTTCCTCCTGTGTTATCTGTAGATTTGTCGCATCAGACCTTTCCCTGGACTGAATTTCCTGTGCGACACTTATTTTTAATTTGTAGAGAACATTCATCGGGATCTTGGGAAATTCCAAGTCATTTGTCTCAATGTCCTTCAAAGGATTATGTTTTTCCTCCTCATCGATAAACAACATCTCAGGGTTGATGATAAAATTGGAGTTCCCCTACACTGTAATTTGAATTGTTTCTCCAACATGCACTCCTTCCTTATTTTTTGTTGGTTTGTCTTTTGATGACTTCTTTTCCATGATCCTCAACTAATTCAATACAATTTTCACTTCCTGTATTTTCTCCAAATTCAAATCCATGTTATTCTCAACATTCTCCCACACCTATGATAGTCAGTCTTTGACTTTCGTGCCTATTAGTTCCACATCATCTATTATCAGTGATGTTTCCAATGTTTTTATGTGGGCCTTCGACTTATTCCTGGATCCACTTGCTTGCTCCCTTTTTTTCTTCTTTTGGGTGTCTTTGGGATCAAATGCTTATGGAATCTGTGTATACATGCATGTATCCTACCCAAATTCTTCCTCCATTGGTATTTCTTGTGTCTCTTCCCTTTCTTCTCCTGCATGCACCTATTCTGGTGTTCCTCTTGGTGCCTTCTTTGTGCGTGGTGGATCTCGTGTAGAACCACATTGTGATTTCTTATGTTTCCTTATTTTATTTTGTATGGGATTGCTTCCCCCCACTTTTCCTTGTGCGACATTCTTATTTTTTCTCACACCATTTGTGTCTATATGTTGCATGGGGATTGTTCGATATTGTGTCTGATTCTGTCCTCATGGCACTATTTTTGGGATTACTGGCACTTTCCATTACTCAGGACACTCTTAGACCTCCATCTGTATGTCTTGCATCATGATGCAAAAGCTCAATTTTGGCCACTCCCCAGCTGGGTCCCTCTTCTCCTGTACCCACATGTTGTGGTGTGATGCTTGAAAATTTCCTATCTGTCCAAAATCGTGGACAGTCTCTGGGGAAATCCTCCATGCGTCAGCTAAGTGGTTATGGATCTCTGACAAGTATAGAGAGAATACATCCTTGTTTATTTTCTTTTCCTTTGGGTTTGTTGTGATTCTAAGAGATGTGTAGCAAGAAGCGCCACAATTTCCTATTCTCGGCATGAACAAGTTGTACATCGGTTCTTGACATCCTACAAGTGCAATGAGGATGAATAACCACAAGTAGTGGAACTCAAAGCCCCAATCATGTGTGTCCTTGAAGTTCTCCAAGAAATAATTAAGAAAATA
>JASDQU010241754.1:75297-93396 GCA_032191745.1 Picea mariana | reverse complement strand
AACATCTCAGGGGTGATGATAAAATTGAAGCTCCCCTACACTGTAATTTGAATTATTTCTCCAACATGCACTCCTTCCTTATTTTTTGTTGGTTTGTCTTTTGATGACTGCTTTTCCATGATCCTCAACTAATTCAACACAATTTTCACTTCCTGTATTTTCTCCAAATTCGAATCTATGTGATTCTTGACATTCTCCCACACCTCTGACGGTCAGTCTTTGACTTTCGTGGCTATTAGTTCCACATCATCTGTTGTCAGTGATGTTTCCAATGTTTTTATGTGGGCCTTCGACTTATTCCTAGATCCACTTGCTTGCTCCCTTTTTTTCTTCTTTTGGGTGTCTATGGGATCAAATGCTTATGGAATCTATGTATACATGCATGTATCCTACCCAATTTCTTCCTCCATTGGTATTTCTTGTGTCTCTTCTCTTTCTTCTCCTGCATGCACCTATTCTGGTGTTCCTCTTGGTGCCTTCTCTGTGCGTGGTGGATCTTGTGTAGAACCACATTGTGATTTCTTATGTTTCCTTCTTTTCTTTTGTATGGAATTGCTTCCCCCCACTTTTCCTTGTGCGACATTCTTATTTTTTCTCGCATCATTTGTGTCTATCTGTTGCATGGGGATTGTTTGATATTGTGTCTGATTTTGTCCTCATGGCACTGTTTTTGGGATTACTGGCACTTTCCATTACTCAAGACACTCTTAGACCTCCATATGTATGTCTTGCATCATGACACAATAGCTCAATTGTGGCCACTCCTCAGCTGGGTCCCTCTTCTCCTGTACCCACATGTTGTGGCGTGATGCTTGAAAATTTCCTATCTGTCCAAAATCATGGACAGTCTTTGGGCAAATCCTCCATGCGTCAACTAAGTGGTTATGGATCTCCGACAAGTATAGAGAGAATACATCCTTGTTTATTTTCTTTTCCTTTGGGTTTGTTGTGCTTCTAAGAGATGTGTAGCGAGATGTGCCACAATTTCCTATTCTCAGCATGAACAAGTTGTACATCGGTTCTTGAAATCCTACAAGTGCAATGAGGATGAATAACCACAAGTAGTGGAACTCAAAGACCCAATCATGTGTGTCCTTGAAGTTCTCCAAGAAATAATTAAGCAGATAAGGGGCCCATCTCATCGAGATCCCCTTCACAAACTACGTTGTAGCTGTTACCACTCCTGCTGGTACTTCCTCCTTTTTGCACTTGCACATTAACTTGCACCCTAACACCCTTGTAGAAAATCTCATCGCAGGATCATTTATATCGTTGATCCTAATTCCCCTATTTCCTCTCTCCATGGCATACTTTTCCTTAATTTCATTAGAGATAGATTTTTCTTTGGTTTTATCCTCTAAGCAATGCTCTAGCTTCTCCCCATCCCTCAGTAGCCCAATGATGTATGTGATCAACTCAACATTGATAGGCATTGGCCTATCCATTAACAAAATTCCTCCATGCACCCTTTCTAGGATTTGCTTCACACATACATTGATGTGTTTACCATGCCCAAAGTGAGGTATATCCAACAAATTCATGATCCCTATATTATAGAGCCCCGGGACCCACTACATAAGCTCCAATAGTGGCACTCTTGATGGGAATTCTCCTCTACTCTTCATATAGTTATGTTGCGCCAAATCTGGGAATTTGGTTCTATCAACCACATCATGATTGAAGTATTTCATGAAGTCTACTCCTCCCACCATCTCATCCTTGGCCTTTACTCCCTCTGGTATTTTTGGCATTACTATTGAAAACTCCGGTTTTGTGTGCAATATTCCTTGCGCACTGCTCTCAGCTTGTGCCTTCTTCTTCCCTTGCAAGGATGGCACCTAGACCTCTAGTACACCCTAGTGCTCTGTTTCATGCTTTTATTCTGGCTCTAGGCCCTACTACGTTGAATATGTGGCATGTTCACTCTATTGTGGCCCTTTTCCCCTGGATGCATTAGATTCTGTGCTCTCCACCTCCTCCTCTGGCTACTCGGCCTCCTGTGTTGGGTTTTGTTCCTCCTCAACTTGTGTGGTGTTTGGATCATATTCTGGCATATGAATATCATCCACATCCACAACCATGGGCATGTCTTGTGTCCATGTTTTTTTCACCCAAGCATTACTTCTCGTGTTTCACCCGGCCCTACTCAGCACTCCAATGCATGGTGGAGACATATTGTTAATATTTGGACTGCTAAACTCTAATTGTCCATTTTCTATCATGAATTCTCACTATTTTGTGGTTGAACTTCTCTCTCCATTCTTCTCCTTAGAGAAAAAAAAAATGAACACATTTCCCCCCTTTTTTCGAATTTATAGTGGGACAATGTACCGACAGTTGTTTCACACTCACAATTGTCACTTTTTCACTTTTTCCTGCATTCTCCACTTTTTGTGTCTTTCAACTATTTTCTAGAGTGATGTGTCTTCAACACTGGTTTTTCTGTGGCGCACTATTAATGCTATCAAATCTATTACATCAAAAACCCTCTAATATTCTTCTATCTTTTTGTCTTTTTGTTATCTTTCTTCTTTTTATGTATTTTTTTCTTTCCCTTCTAACATCTACTATATACAATATGTACAATCATACCTTCTCTCTCTGTTTTTACCTCAAATTTTTAGGTCGACTATGTTGATACAGTTTCAGTCGACTACCATTCACCAATCCTATGAGATTCTTCCCTACAAGATCTTTTAGTTGCACAACACCTCCATTTGTAATTGCCTCTACTTGATAAGGCCCTAACCAATGCATCTTGAATTTCCCAGGGTGTTGTAAATACCTATTGTCATAGAGGAGAAGTAGATCTCCTTCCTTAAATATTTTCTTCTTTATGTTCCTATCATGAGAAGCTTTGTCCTTTGCTTTCTATACTTCCTAGTGGAAGGATACTAAAATTCTTTATTCTTCCAGCTCCATAAACTGATCTAATATTTCCTACACAATACCTTCTTCTATCATGTTGGTTATTATTGCAATGCACAGACTAGGTACTAAGTAATCCAATGGAACCACTGCTTCCTTCCCATACACCATTATGAATGGTGTCTATCCTGTAATATTCTTGCATGTAGTCTTGTAAGCCCATAATCCTATTGATACCTTCAAATCCCAATCATCCCTATTCACATTGCAAATCTTCTATTCTATCCTTCATTATAGCATATGATAGACATCTTCACCAAGACCTTCACTGAGCAGAAGTTCCAGTCTCTGTGAAGTCGTCTTGGAGTGAAGGACATAGTTTCCTAGCAACTATAGTTCTTCTTTTTACATAAATTGTACCTTGAGAGGAGGGTTTTCCCATGAGGTTTTCCCTCTTTTCTCACTTTATTTCAGTGTATCTTTTGTATTTGGGTACCTAACATGGCCTCGTTGCCGAGACCCATTATTTATTTTCACAATAGTGATGTTCAGGGGAGGTGTTGGAGTTACTTCACACACACCTAGGATTTATTTTTCCTAAGATTTTCCCTTGTTTATTAGTCATAATTAGTCATTATCTAGTCTCCTATATTTTAGGGGAGAATATTCCAACTTGAGAATATTCTCTTTCAGTTGACACTTCATTTTGACTAGTTGAGTTGAGTTTAGATGTTGCATTGGTTTTTTCACCATGCAACATTGGGATCATCACCATGCTAATGAGCACTTTCCTTGGCATCATCACCATGCTAATGCATACTTTCCTTGGGATCATCACCAGACTGGCACATTACCCTTGATTCCTTGATCTAATCCTCACTACTCTTTTTTCAGTCAATTAATTGAAGACTAGTTGACTAGTTAACTCAGCTAAGTGGCAGTTCACTCCCGTAACTTCCTGAGAGACTAGACTAGGTGGAAATTCACTCCCGTAACTATTGGTGTGTGTCCAAATCAATATAGACCACCACTATGGTGCATTAGTTCTCCCCTAGTGCGCATTCATTGATTTATACAGAGTGTATCATGTGTAAATTATTCATTATTCATTACGGTTAATGAGAATTCTTCCATTCTTTTTCAATTTATCTCTGCAAATGTGTGTAGTATTTTCTAGCTAGATATATTATGTACAGGTTCAACATATTTACAATTCAATTAGTTTATTCTTAGTGTGCAGTTTGATTTCCTTTATCATTTAACATGTTCATCATAAACTTACTAAATAAAATACAATTAGAAACACTACATACATTCACACAAAACACAAATATATCATGGTTCATCCCCCTTAGGGCTACGCCCACAAATATTTGTCACTTCTTCTCTTTATTCATGTTCTTGAAAAATATTTTGCTACACACTGTACAATCCTTCCTTCATTAAATTCGATATCCATAGATCACATCATTCTCTCAACAATACACACTTCTAATCAAACGGAAAACAACCAATAGGGAAACCCTCCCATCATCCTAATACATTCTATTTATACAAAACTCGGACAAATCCCTTACAAAAACCCTAAACCTAAGTGGGTTAGGTCTGTCTACTTTATCCTTGACTTAATCTCGGTTGGTCCTTGATCCAATCGTTGCTCCAAGTCAGTTCTTTTCCACTTTCCAACCACTCTGAGCAGTTTTTCCACTTTGTAACTTCTTTTCTCGGCATAGGTTTTCCTCTATTTCTCGCACTAATTTTCCTCTATTTCTGACGCACTTCCCTAATTTTCGGTGTTTCTTTTATTCCTTCAAAACTTCCTTAATTCTTCCCAAAATTGGCCTCCTCCAACAGGCCCCCAACACTGACATCATGACTCGTCCCAAGTCACTCACGAACTCCTCCATCTTTTACTGCCTTTGCTAGTGCTTCATACATCTCTATTATATGTTGGCATTTCTCCTTAGCCTGATTTCTCTTCTCCATCATGGCTTCCACCGTGTGCAAGGTGACCAGAGGTATCAAAATTTCACCCCCCTCCAAGCCTATATGTTCTATGTGTAGTTTTGTTGCATTGNCTATGTCTTTTCCTGCAGGGGTTCCAACTGACCCTGTCTTGCAATTTTTTTTGCCTGCACTACTTTCTCCTCTACTTGTAGGCTCTTCATTTCTGTCGTAGTCTTGATTTTATCGGTAAATTTCATTGTCTTTTTTCACTGTTTTAGATCTTCCATTATTGCATGCAGTTTGTCTTCCCTACCTTATAGGTATTGCAAGCTCCCATCTTCTAAGAGCTATGTCCACAATTGGGTTCTTTTCTCCAACAATTCTGTTATCCTTTGGATAACCCACACTATACATTTTGTAGATGATTTTGCGTATTTATCTCACTGTGCTCTAACTTCTGGAGGAGAAGTGGGTACTGTGCACTCCTCCATCTCCTTTATCTAGTCCTTGTACTACTCCAAGACCTGTGCTACTTTCCTCCTCTTCTCTTCATAAGATATTCCCTCTAAATTTGCGTTGTATGGGATGGTTTAAAATAATGTGCCTATGTACTTCTCCATCTCCTCTACTTTTTCTTGCACTATCTTATTTTCCTTCCATTCTTGGCTAACTGCTTCCTTCAGTGTGGTATTTTCCTCCTGTGTTATATGTAGATTTGTCACATCAGACCTTGCCCTGAACTGAATTTCCTATGCAACACTTATTTTTAATTTGTAGAGAAATTTCGTTGGGATCTTGGGAAATTCCAAGTCATTTGTCTCAATGTCCTTCAATGGATTATGTTTTTCCTCCTCATCGATAAATAACATCTCAGGGGTGATGATAAAATTGAAGCTCCCCTACACTGTAATTTGAATTATTTCTCCAACATGCACTCCTTCCTTATTTTTTGTTGGTTTGTCTTTTGATGACTGCTTTTCCATGATCCTCAACTAATTCAACACAATTTTCACTTCCTTTATTTTCTCCAAATTCGAATCTATATGATTCTCAACATTCTCCCACACCTCTGACAGTCAGTCTTTGACTTTCATGGCTATTAGTTCCACATCATCTGTTGTCAGTGATGTTTCCAATGTTTTTATGTGGGCCTTCGACTTATTCCTAGATCCACTTGCTTGCTCCCTTTTTTTCTTCTTTTGGGTGTCTATGGGATCAAATGCTTATGGAATCTGTGTATACATGCATGTATCCTGCCCAATTTCTTCCTCCATTGGTATTTCTTGTGTCTCTTCTCTTTCTTCTCCTGCATGCACCTACTCTAGTGTTCCTCTTGGTGCCTTCTCTGTGCGTGGTGGATCTCGTGTAGAACCGCATTGTGATTTTTTATGTTTCCTTCTTTTCTTTTGTATGGGATTGCTTCCCCCCACTTTTCCTCGTGCGACATTCTTATTTTTTCTCGCATCATTTGTGTCTATCTGTTGCATGGGGATTGTTTGATATTGTGTCTGATTTTGTCCTCATGGCACTGTTTTTGGGATTACTGGCACTTTCGATTACTCAGGACACTCTTAGACCTCCATATGTATGTCTTGCATCATGACACAATAGCTCAATTGTGGCCACTCCTTGGCTGGGTCCCTCTTCTCCTGTACCCACATGTTGTGGCGTGATGCTTGAAAATTTCCTATCTGTCCAAAATCATGGACAGTCTTTGGGGAAATCCTCCATGCATCATCTAAGTGGTTATGGATCTCCGACAAGTATAGAGAGAATACATCCTTGTTTGTTTTCTTTTCCTTTGGGTTTGTTGTGCTTCTAAGAGATGTGTAGCAAGATGTGCCACAATTTCCTATTCTCAGCATGAACAAGTTGTACATCGGTTCTTGACATCCTACAAGTGCAATGAGGATGAATAACCACAAGTAGTGGAACTCAAAGCCCCAATCATGTGTGTCCTTGAAGTTTTCCAAGAAATAATTAAGCAGATAAGGGGCCCATCTCATCGAGATCCCCTTCACAAACTACGTTGTAGCTGTTACCACTCCTGCTGGTACTTCCTCCTTTTTGCACTTGCACATTAACTTGCACCCTAACACCCTTGTAGAAAATCTCATCGCAGGATCATTTATATCGTTGATTCTAATTCCCCTATTTCCTCTCTCCATGGCATACTTTTCCTTAATTTCATTAGAGATAGATTTTTCTTTGGTTTTATCCTCTAAGAAATGCTCTAGCTTCTCCCCATCCCTTAGTAGCCCAGTGATGTATGTGATCAACTCAACATTGATAGGCATTGGCGTATCCATCAACAAAATTCCTCCATGCACCCTTTCTAGGATTTGCTTCAGACATACATTGATGTGTTTACCATGCCCAAAGTGAGGTATATCCAACAAATTCATGATCCCTATATTATAGAGCCCCAGGATCCACTACATAAGCTCCAATAGTGGCACTCCTGATGGGAATTCTTCTCTACTCTCCATATAGTTATGTTGTGCCATATCTGGGAATTTGGTTCTGTCAACCACATGATGATTGAAGTATTTCATGAAGTCTACTCCTCCCACCATCTCATCCTTGGCCTTTAATCCCTCTGGTATTTTTGGCATTACTATTGAAAACTCCAGTTTTGTGTGCAATATTCCTTGCGCACTGCTCTCAGCTTGTGCCTTCTTCTTCCCTTGCAAGGATGGCACCTAGACCTCTAGTACACCCTAGTGCTCTGTTTCATGCTCTGCTTCTGGCTCTAGGCCCTACTACGTTGAATATGTGGCATGTTCACTCTATTGTGGCCCTTTTCCCCTGGACGCATCAGATTTTGTGCTCTCCACCTCCTCCTCTGGCTACTCGGCCTCATGTGTTGGGTTTTGTTCCTCCTCAACTTGTGTGGTGTGTGGATCATATTCTAGCATATGAATATCATCCACATCCACAACCGTGGGCATGTCTTGTGTCCATGTTTTTTTCACCCAAGCATTACTTCTCGTGTTTCACCCGGCCCTACTCAGCACTCCAATGCATGGTGGAGACATATTGTTAATATTTGGACTGCTAAACTCTAATTCTCCACTTTCTATCATGAATTCTCACTATTTTGTGGTTGAACTTCTCTCTCCATGCTTCTCCTTAGAGAAAAAAAAAATGAACACATTTCCCCCCTTTTTTCAAATTTATAGCAGGACAATGTACTGACAGTTGTTTCACACTCACAATTGTCAATTTTTCACTTTTTCCCGCATTCTCCACTTTTTGTGTCTTTCAACTATTTTCTAGATTGATGTGTCTTCAACACTTGTTTTTCTGTGGCGCACTATTAATGCTATCAAATTTATTACATCAAAAACCCTCTAATATTCTTCTATCTTTTTGTCTTTTTGTTATCTTTCTTCTTTTTATGTATTTTTTTCTTTCCCTTCTAACATCTACTATATACAATATGTACAATCATACCTTCTCTCTCTGTTTTTACCTCAAATTTTTAGGTCGACTATCTTGATACAGTTTCAGTCGACTACCATTCACCAATCCTATGAGATTCTTCCCTACAAGATCTTTTAGTTGCACAACACCTCCATTTGTAATTGCCTCTACTTGATAAGGCCCTGACCAATGCATCTTGAATTTCCCAGGGTGTTGTAAATACCTATTGTCATAGAGGAGAACTAGATCTCCTTCCTTAAATATTTTCTTCTTTATGTTCCTATCATGAGAAGCTTTGTCCTTTTCTTTCTATACTTCCTAGTGGAAGGCTACTAAAATTCTTTATTCTTCCAGCTCCATAAACTGATCTAATATTTGCTACACAATACCTTCTTCTATCATGTTGGTTATTATTCCAATGCACAAACTGGGTACTAAGTAATCCAATGGAACCACTGCTTCCTTCCCATACACCATTATGAATGGTGTCTATCCTGTAATATTCTTGCATGTAGTCTTGTAAGCACATAATGCTATTGATACCTTCAAATCCCAATCATCCCTATTCACATTGCAACCCACTGCTCAATTCTCAATAATCATTAAGGTTTTGACTTTGTTGTCCTGACAGATTCTTCACACAGTTCCTCCACAAGGAACTCCTTCAGCATGAAACTTCCTTATTTCATATCCATCACTATATTTGATGGCCTCAACCTTGAGTTAGCTTCAGTTGTTTACCAAATATTCCATAAGGAATATAAACATGCATATTTTTTATGCATTCATATTATTTATCCACATGTGTTCCTTGTTTTGTTAACTTACATCCATGATGCACTTAACCACATGCATAATCATAAGACTATGTTTATCTACCATACGTATACTTTACAAATCACATACATATTTTCAATAAAATCATTTAACTCATGATTGTTCACATTGTTCTCGTGCAATCCTCAAAGGCATAATCACATTGCCTTTGATCATAAAAATAGATTTTCTCTTTCATCTATTTATACTAGCCTTTCTCTAGGGAATGGAACACATTCCCCTCAAGATATCATTCAAAACAAAACTTTCATGACGCTTCATAATGGAGTTGGCCATCCAACCTTGGTATTCATTTAATCTTGGCATGTGTAATTATTTCCTTACATTTCACTCATCCAAGAAGTCACATCATGCCTTTGGTATACATATATTCTTACATCATACATGTGCATCACTTGCACATTTAATATCATTCATATCCATTTGGTATTAATATCAGTCTTCATATCAAGAAACCTCACAATGCATTAAATCCATGCACTCAAGCATATATAAACATAGCCAAGCATTCATCATGCAAGCTCGATGCTTGCACATTTTCCATGTCATTCATACACATGGACATATCACACTTCCAGATCCTCCTCCCAAAGATATTGTTTCCATTCTTATGAAAAGTCTCATAGATATACTCAACACTAAGCTTCCCTCTCTGTTGAGAGCTTGCAGACATTCACATGATATCCACATGGCATGTTTAGCATACAAAATCATAACTATGTCCCCCTTTCCATACGAGAACAATCAGTAAGAAGGCATTTTTGCCTCAACTAGTATAAAGTTATTCAACAATCCAAAAATACCATTTGGGCAATTCCAACAATGCCCAAGGCAACACCACAACTTATCAAGCTTCTTTTTCATGCCTCAAACCATTTTTGGTTAACAGATGTTTTTATCAATGGAATCATTTTCTATATTCCATCTCACTACTACTTGAGCAAACCAAGCCATACCTTATATGGATACCATCCACCTCTGGATGTCAACTTGAACCATTGGTCATATAGAAGTGTCCCAACACTTCCTTTACCACATTCAGGATAAACATTTCATTAATATTTCTATACAACAATAGTTAGGGATGGAGGTCACTCTCCTCCTCCCACAAGAATTATAGAAGATTAGTTTGTATCCACCAAGCATGGGAGGATGCGGTGACTTATTACGCAATCACTCCATATTTCTACAGCTACGTTTATCAACTTGATTAGAAAAATGTTTCCCAACAATTCTCATATGCATAAACAAATTTGTTTCTTAGATCCCTTCAGAACCAAAGAGTTGAACATGCTCTCCCTTTTCAGAAAATGGTAACGAGACATATTCCTCTTGCATAGACATGCCCTTAAGTTAATAGTGATATGCAATCCCTTATCACAACCATGAGATTTTGAACTTGCTCATGTCATTTCACTTCTTCCATGAGGTTCATTCTCAGTCCATGTGACTTCTTTTATTTTACAAAGAGTGATTACCCCAGTAGGAAGTTTTTTAGTTATGACATGTCAAGTAGGTTGATATCACCTACTACCATAATTCCTCTAGACATTGAGGATTGTAATCCCAATTCCAAATCCTTCATTTAATCAAGTCTTTTAATTAATAGATGCTTCATAAGATGACTTTTTAGGCAATTCCTGCCACCTATTCAGTCCATTTTACCTCTGGACTCAAGTACTTCTTAAAATAGGTTTATTCCATTTGCATCCAAGTTTTATTATTAATTCCCCTCGGCATAATCCCACTTTTGTAGGACTCACTATCATTTCTCCAAAAGAAATGATAGGCTTCTTCTTCTACAGTCTAGCATGATTCAATATCGTTGGATAAAATCCCAACTAAATTTTAATTTTCATCCTTCTCTTCAAGGAACTTATGCATATAATTTCCATAGGATAGTAATACTCTCAACAAGATCATCTTAGCCTTGGTAAAATAGTCTTATGATTGTTCTTCATCCCATCCAGGCATGTGTTTGAATCATTCTCTACTATATAGGGTAGGGTAGGTTTCCCTCTCCCTTAAATTTTTCTAAGAAATAAAAATAATCACTTGAATCTTTCGTGAGCCTAAGTAGGCCAAGTGTTGTTTCCCTCTCTGATACCACTTTGTAACACATATAACCCCTAAAGTGCCTTTGTAATGGATGGGGCATTGAAATTTCACTTTTCTCAATCATCTTGAATCCTCTTCCAAAGATATCCATCACCTTATTCTCGTCAGGAGCTTTCTAATGATTGTTACCATGCTCAAATTTGATCTCTGGATTAGAAGTTATGCCCTTTCGAAGCTCTTCAGAAATCATTGATCAAAGGCCATGTGGGATGGTGCAACACCCCTACCTCAACAGGGTCTGCGTGACCTCCCAGTCTTAGGATCATTCTAAATTTCCACCTGAGTTGGATTGACTCTTCGATTTCCCTACAGAAAATCCAACTAAAACACACACACACGTGTGTGTATCCACAAGTCCTTATGAGTTATGCTTGTGTGAACATACACAATATGCTAGATCTCACCCACATGACCAACAACTATGAAAATTACCTTTACCGAAAGGGTATTTTGGACTTTGTGACCTCACGAATCCTAATGTGAGTCCCCTTGACTCTTCAATCTCCAAAACCCAAAAGGGCTAACGGATCTTGACTCCTCCCTTGACTTTTCTCTGATGTGACCTCTGATTAAAACCTGGGGCCCATTCTTTTTGACACCTCAGGATTTCGCTTATCATAATTTTTCAATGCAACCACTCCTTTCGCCGACTCCCGAAATCATGACGATTCCTTGCCACAGATCAATAACTTTGATCTCTCCTATGGTCATACGGTCCTAGTTATTTCAGGACTTCATGAATTGGGGATTTTTGACTCTTGACTCCGAACCATAGCTTCCTCCACTTCTTGAATTCCAAAATAGTGGATTTCAAGGATGTGAGATCAATGACTCTCATTCATCTGAATCTGACGACCTCTGTTCCTCCTGATATTATGAGTGTTGAGAAAAATTCAGCCTTAATATTCTCGCTGATATGCGAGATCCAATGACCCACGATAAATCGACACTTCTTCTTGAAGCGATTCACCCATCCGATTTAACTTCTCAAGGACTTCTGGACAAATGGCTTAGCGTCCTCCCTCATGAACTTGACTTCTGCAAGCCGATTTCGACCTCCATCTCCCTTTGAACACTTCAAAGGTCCTATCCCTTATGAGATTTTTCTTGCAACCTCAAGGCTTCCAAAAGGATCCCTACACACACTCCTTGTAGTAATTTCAAATAACCTCTGGTTATTTGGATCTTCGACTTTGTGCACTCTTTGCAACAACAGTGTTTCAATCTTCCTCTTGGATTTGTAAATTCCAAGACCTAACCCAGCCTACGCACACCTTTCACGACTCTGAGTTAAACTTGCACTTTGGTTGATATGAGAACAATGGTATCTCTCTTGAGATTTCTGAGATAAAACTTAGAACTTCGTTGACGCACACCTTGTGAACATTCACTGCACTCATTACAAGAATTCTCAGTAAGAGAAACAATTGAAACTCATTCTTCTCTCCTCACAGACTTCATACATTTAACATGAAATCATATAGATAACATAGCATTGAAATAATTCATATTCAGAGAAACAAAACAACTGTAAACATACCATTCAACAGATGTAAACAAAAAGCATAATAACACCATGAAAATTGAGTCAAAGATTCATATATTAACTCAAGTGTTCCTATACATGGGTTCTTCTCTACAAACTTCTCTATTACAGCTCAACAACTTACAAAATTCTCTATATTTTTTTCTTCTATATATAATGATACAAGCGAGGGTGTCTATTATTCTGTTTTCCCTCCTACAACTCTAACTATCAAATCGAAAATTAAAAGCTACAACTACTTTACATTCAATACACATAAATGCCTCCATATCCGACAGATGAGAGAAACGCTCAAGATCTGTTTACAACCTCCAAAACATAAATGTGAATATACTCCCCTAGCTATTATATTAATGCTTTTCCATTCAAATTCAAAACATTTCAAAATGTGTGTTGGTGATTTTCCAGTTGTCCTCCTCTTTTTGCTTGCTTTGTTGGCTACATATGATGCTCCTGCATCATACTTCTCTGGATTGAAAAATTAATGAACTCTCGTGCATGAGATCTTGCAGCGTCTATCCATATCTTTGGATATCTTCTTCACTTTCCCAACTGGCATCTTCAATCACATGTCCTTTCTACTTCACCAAGTATTCAAAATATGTTTTCCTTTGGGTCTTCTTTCTGACTCTCTGATCAATGATCATTTCCATCTGTGGATTTTTAGCTATAGGCATCTGTTTAAACCATTGGACTTCCTTCTGATCCTCTGATCCTTCTACTTCATCTTCTATGTAAGGATACATATATGTTATGTTGAATATGGGTGATATTCCTATCCCATCTGGTAATTCAATTTCATAAGCATTGTCTTCAAATTTCCTCAAAATTTTACACGGCCCAATTGTCTTCATTTTTGGCTTATTATATGTTCCCCTTGGGAACCTTTCTTTTCTGAGATGCACCAGAACCAAATCACCTACTTCAAACTGAAGCTCTCTCCTGTGTTGTTCTACTCAACATTTGTATTATTGGATGGAATTCTACAACCTCTCTCTGACTTTACTATGGAGTTCTTGCATCTCAGCTGCAAAATCCTCTGCGCTAGTACTCTGAATTCATTTTTCTCCAAGTCTCTCAATGCAGATACTCCTCTCAGATGCATTCCATACATAATATGGAATGGGATTTGTCCTATGCTCTGGTTTGGTGAATCATTATATGCAAATTCCGCTTGTGGAAGAATCTAATCCCACTGACTATGATGTTCAGCTACCAAACTCCTTAACAAATCTCCCAAGATTATATTCACTACCTCAGTCTGTCCATCTGTCTGAGGATGATATGCTGAGCTAAAAGATAAATTAGTCCCTATCTTTTTCCATAGGGTCCTCCAAAAATGACCAACAAATTTGGTATCCCTGTCTGATACAATACTCTTGGGTAAGTCGTGAAGTCTAACAACTTCCTTGAAAAACAGATTTGCAATGTGAGTTGCATCACTGGTTTTCTAACATGGAATGAAATGTGCCATTTTAGAAAATCTATCGACTACCACAAATATTGATTCATATCCTCTTTGTTTCCTCGACAGTACTAACACAAAATCCATACTTACTGCATCCCATGGCCTCTCTGGTATCGGTAATGGTTGATACAACCATGTATTCTATCTTCTTCCCTTCGTGTGCTGGCAAATTCTGCACCTATTCACGAATTTCTTGACATCTGTCCTCATCCCTAGCCAATAATATGAGCCATTTAGTTGCACAAAATTCTTATCATGGTCGAAATTTCCAGCTAATCCTACACTATGTTTTTCCTTTAGAAGATTCTCTCTCATAGAACTCCTCGGAATACACAATTGATTACCCCTGAACAGTAGTCCATCCTGAATCATATATTCATTCCATTGGATTCTATCTCTGAGAACTAGATTCTCACATGCTTCACAGGCTTCTTTGAAATCTTCATCATCTCTGTACATTTCCTTTAGGTTATCAAAACCTAATGTCTTTACTCTGAACTCCTGCATAATCAAACATTTCTTTTTCAAAGCATCAACAACCTTGTTAGTAGTTCCAGAAATATGCTTTATAACAAAAGTAAAATTTTGCATATATTCAACCCATTTTGCATGCTTCTGGTTCAATTTCTCCTGTCAAGTTATGAATTGTAATGCATGGTTGTCTCTATACAAGACAAACTCTTTCGAAACCAAGTAATGTCTCAATTTTTTCAACGCCTGTATGACTGCATAAAACTCCTTGTCATACATGGAATAGTTTATCTTTGCATCATTCAGATTCTCACTAAAGTATTCAATTGGATTGTTGCCTTGGCTTAAGAATGCTCCAATCACAAATCCACTTGCGTCACACCTAACTTGAAATGTCTTGCTAAAATATGGAAAAACCATAACTGGTTGTCCAGATATCTTCTCCTTCAGCAACTTAAAAATTTTCTCTGCTTCCTTTGTCCAATGAAAAGATTTATGTCTTTTCTAGACTATGTCCATCATCGGTGCACATATCGCACTGAAATTTCTGATGAATTTCCTGTAAAAACTAGCCAATCCATGGAAGCTTCGAACTTCAAAGATACTCTTCACTGATGGCCAATCCTTGATTTATTTTACCTTCTCTGGATCCATCTTTAATTTGTTCAAAGAGATTACAAAACCCAAATAGACTAGTTCTGTCTTCATGAAAGATGGCTTCTTCAAATTGATCAGCAATTTCTCTTATTGTAATCTTCTCATCACTGAAGATAAATTCTTCAGATGTTCGTCTTCAGTCTTACTGAAGATTAGTATATCATCAAGATACACAATTAAAAACTTTCCAATGAAATCTTTCAAGACTTCATTCATCAGTCTCATAAAAGTACTGGGCACATTCTTCAAACCAAACGGCATGACAAGCCATTCATACAGTCCTTCATTTGTTTTAAATGTTGTCTTCCATTCATCACCTTCCCTCATTCTAATCCAATGATATCTTCTTTTCAAATCAATTTTTGAAAAAAACTTTCCTCCACTCAAGCAATCCATCAAGTCATCCATCCTTGGTAAAGGAAATCTATACCTGATGGTGATTTTGTTTATAGCTCTCGAATCTATACACATTCTCCAACCACCATATTTCTTTGGGATTAATACTATAGGCACAGTGCATGGACTCAAACTTTCTCTAAGCAATCCTTTGTCCATCAAATCCTGGACTTGCTTCTTAACTTCTTCATTTTCCTGCGGCGTCAATCTGTACATTCCTTTGTTTGGTAAACTCACTCCAGGTATAAGATCAATGTGATGTCTTATGCCTCTGATAGGTGGCAATAAACAAGGTAATTCGTCCACCACTATATCAACAAAATCCTCCAGCAGTTCCTAAATTTCCTCAGGTAGATCATCGATCTTGGTACTGGTTAAGATGACTCTATGATTTCTTACCACCGCAAACTGCATGCCTTCTTCTTTCTTGACTTCATCAAGAAGCTCCTTCCCACTCATGAGAAGTATAGTATTGTTCACTTCTGTTTTCACCTCCTTATCCTTAATTGGCAGCAACATATGCATTCTACCATTCTTCTTCAAGGTGTAAGTGTTCTTTCTCCCATCATGAACAACATTTTTGTCATATTGCCATGGTCTCCCCAACAAAAGATGATAGACATCCATGGGAATAACATCACACAAAATTTCATCCTTATATTCCCTTATATTAAATTCAACTAGACATTGTTTAGTGACAGTTACCTGATGTTCCTTTTTCAACCACGAGACTTTGTATGGGCTTGGATGTGCAATAGTCTCCAATTCCAGATTCTCCACCATCTCTATGGATACTATATTATCTGTGCTCCCACTGTCCACTATTACCTTGCATAACCTGTCTTTGGTTTTGCAAGCAGTCTGAAACAAAATGTTTATTTGGGCTGGGTTCTCTACCTCTTTCTTTGGCTTCAAGAGAAATTTTCGCATCATCAAGGATATTCCACCCTTAGCGACTTCTAACACAACATTCCTCCCTTGAGCTTCGAAAATGTGAGTTTCACCACCCTCTTTCTTCCTATCCGGACACTCATAGGATTTGTGTCCATTTTTCCCACAGACAAAGCACTTCACTTCGCCTCCTCTACCTCTTCCTCTTCCTCTGGCATGAGGAAAAGTGTTTTGGTTAGCATATTATCTCCCTTGTGAGCTTCCTCCTCTCTCAGATTGAGTTTGAGGTTTCTTTCCCTCATCTTTGGACTTCTGCGTTCTATCTTGGGAAATTGCCTTGCCTCTACTTTGACTTCTGCCTCGACCTATTTGACCTTTCTTTCAGCTCAACTTCTCTTCAGATTTCAAAGCCATATGATAAGAATATTCTATGGTTCAGATGGTCATCATGCTCATCTCGTCCTGAATGTCATATCACTGACCATTCATATATCTGGAAACTTTATCATCATCACTCTCCCGATGACCTGCTCTAATGTTTATCCTGTAGAATTCTTCAGTGTATTCTTTCACTGTCATCATCTTCTGTCTCAAATTCTACATCCTTTGAAATAGATTAATTTGGTAATCCCTGGGTATAAATTTGGCTTTCATTTTTGCAACCATCCTATCCCAGCTTTTGATTCTTTGTTTGCCTTTGCAACACTTGTTATCCTGTAGTCCATCCCACCACAGTGCTGCATGTCCCTTCAGTCTAGTGATTGCATGATTAACTTTATTATCCTCTTCGACATCCTCATAGTCGAAGTATTTTTCTAGAGCTCTAAACTAATCTAGTAGCTCTTCAACATCTAAGTTGCCTTCATACATTGGAATATCCATTTTTTCTCTGGCTCCGATTCTCGCAACAGCTCTGAATAGACATTCTTCTGCAACATCTTTGGCTGTGACTTCTTCTTCTTCATTTCCAGTCTCATTTTCTCTTTTAGCTTCACTGACATCTCTAGCATCAACTATCTATCTCTGTGTTGTTTCCATAGCATCCAATTGAGCACGTATTTCTATCATTTCCCTTTCCATAGATGGATCGGGCATTGGTCTCTCTCTCCTTATTGGTGGCATTGTTTCAATCTATTCCCTCATAGAAAATAAAAACAAAAGCTGAAGCCTAGGCTCTGATACCACTCTGGTGCAGCACCCCTACCTCAGCAGGGTCTGTGTGACCTCCTAGTCTTAGGATCGTTCTAAATTTCCACCTAAGTCGGATTGACTCTTTGATTTACCTACAGGAAATCCAACTAAAACACACACACAAGTGTGTGTATCCACAGGTCCTTATGAGTTATGCCTATGCGAACATACACAAGACACTAACTCTCACACACGTGACCAACAACTATGAACATGACCTTTATCGAAAGGGTATTTCGGACTTCATGACCTCACGAATTCTGATGTGAGTCCCCTTGACTCT